>JAOYSI010046416.1:0-26884 GCA_025775065.1 Hiodon alosoides | reverse complement strand
ATTTTTTGTATAATTTATCCATGCAGTGTGTTGGCAGCAAAAGGCTTCCATTACCTCAAAAACATCATACCCCCCCCCCCCCCCCCATATAAAGTTAAAGGTTTTTCTATGTTGACAATATTATGGCCTACTTTCAAATATTTTGCAGAAATGAAAGGCAATAACATATTTAGTTACCTCAAGCACCATGCGGATGTTGGCTTTGATTTTTGCTGAATCTTTGGTGAGGGTCTCTGTACACCTAAATATGTAAAGATGTTAGAAGATTAATGTTACAATGTAAAGAAATAGTAGTTGTTTACTCTCTACTGAAAACACATACATACTGATGAACTATATTTAATCTTCCTGCATATTTTGAATACAAAAACCTCAGAAATAACCACTCATTCAATGTACTTACACTAATAACATTTTAAAGCTATTTGCAATAGCAATTACTATTATCTACAATCATTCAGTGCAGATAAAGGAAAAACTTCTCTGCTGGTTTAAAAGCTACAGTCATTTTGTTAGCTAATCTAGCGCTTTACAACATCCAAGAGTCAAACTCTACATCTGCCAGAAAGCATCTAAATGCACTAACAAAACAAAGAACAGGTTTGTGGTGACTGAATCGCTAAAGGGGCTTACATTTTGGCAGAGCTTAAACAAAGTCACCCGAGAGCTAATCACAAGTGTGAACAGGCACATCTCAAGTCGAAACAAGGCACAAAATTCCTAATGGAAAAAACTTTGAATGTTAATTCAAAATGCAACCTACATAAAGCAATAGTCAAAAAATTATGTTGCCAATCTATACTATATCTCAAATAAAAACATTGATCGATACAAGGGACAACTGCCAAACATGTTAATGCTAATAACGGTGGTTCTCAATACTGGTCCTGGGGGCCCCCTTGTATGTTTACCCAAACTACATCTTAATTAATCATTTGATCAAACTGTTAATTGAAAGTATCACTGGGCCTAGACCCTCCACAATGATATTTACTAAACATCCAATTAATCTCTAGTAAGTTCTAATACAATCAGTACAAACATGCCTTTTAAATGCCAGAGACTGACAGGCATTTAAATGAGAACTTAGTGCCTTTTCCTCTAATCCTCAAATATTGCATGTTGGTGTAAGGTCAAATTGATACAACACCACATGGCAGTTTTTGATACATAATTAACAAGTCTGGGAATATCAGAGACGCTTTGGGAGGCTTGTTTTGGCAAGGACCACCTGTATGAGTTGCGTGTCAAAACTCTAGTCACGTTCTTCATGTTGACACATGACCTGGAAATGGTCTAAAGCCAACTTCTTTCCACTAGTCTTACTTCTTACAGGTCTAACACGCTTTCAGACTCCATTCAGCTTTTTTTCATGGTGTGAGGTAGAGACTGCAAGAATGTAGCGAAAGTTTAAATGAGGTGTTTGTGACAAATTGTTGATTTTAGTACATTTAATCAGTGCAACAAATTATTCTAGGGCTCAGTGTAATAAATCGGAATGCAGACTTCTAAACCTCTAAATAATTTTGTAATAACATTATTTAGGTAAAACAATCAACATAAAAAATTTGATTAATTTTGTCTATTTTATGCCTCAAAACTCACACTGTCAGCTGTTTTGTCTTCTTCTCAATGAACTTCAGAGCTTCTGGCAATGTTAACTCCACAAAGAAACCATAGCCAACCGCTACAAAGATCGTGGATGAGTCTGGGCTGAATACAATAGATCAGATATTCAGTTACATCACCTTTTCAGAATCATGGAACTAGGATAAAACTTAGACCAGCACATCACTTACACATGAGCTTGGACATAGAAATTACATCCCAGGTCTACCTCAGTCTTAAGCTCCTTGCTACCAGTTTCCTAAAGAGGAGAATGGATATCAAATACAAATCTCAAACATGTAACCCGTAAGCCTGTTCATTTTTCTTTCAAAATGGCCTACCTGGAGACTCTGAATTGTATTCTTTAGTTGAAGATACTGAGAAATCTTCTCATAGACTCCATCTCTCTGCTCCAGCACCCTCCTGTAAAAACATATATTGTAAGCCACAACAAAGCAAAGCTTCACGAATCTGAGTCCAGAGTTTAAGATAAATGTACATGGTTCAAATTATTTTTATAACCCCTTGACCTATGGTTAACGTAGCACTGATTTTACCATGGAATACATTGATATTTAACAAGCTTAAATTATCACTTGAAGAATGGATTAAAATGATCTACTATTAGATCTAGAAAATATGAAAGACTGACGTGGGAGTGTAGATGACCAGGTAGAGTAAACGTAACTAACGTCAGACAAGTTATATATGGTGTCATTAAACGAACAAAAAAATAACAACTTAACGCTCAGATGGGCGCAGCGCATCTTTACATATTTAGGTGTACAGAGACCCTGACCAAAGATTCTGCAGAAATTAAACATACGCATGGTATTCGAGGTAAATAATAGAGGACAACTTACTGTAAATCTCTCTTCAATACCTCGTTGATAAATGTTTCGTACTGCAAAACCTTCTCATCAATGTGAGGTCTGTCTGAAGTCATCGCTTTTGTGTTTTTCAAACGTAGAAGTATCCTGAATATAGAGTAATGTAATAATACCCAATAACATTAGTTAGTATAAAATTGTTTTCGGCTGACAAATAATCACGGCTATATGACGGTAGCTGGCTAGTGCTCTACTTTCTGGTGGCTAACTAGTAAACTACAGCGATTGCAATTGTCAAAATCATTAAGAAAAACAATATTTAACGTAAGAAATTGATCCTACGAAAGAAGCGTACTTTTTCATCAGTCTATACTAGTAAAATGCATGATTTCATACCCCCAGTATTATCCATAACGTTGTAAATGGCTGGGCTTTAGTAACTGGAACCTGTTAATGTACAAGCGTTTTCATTGGTTATATGTATTGAATTATTACCAATTTGATTGGTCATGATGGCGGTCTGGGGTGTACCCGATGAAGCTAAAGAAAAGCAGAGATAGTGTTGAGCGATGTTCCGATTACAAACGTGAGCTCTACAGGCTTCTTAACTCAAAATAACTGACCTAGATCACACTTTCCTTTGGATTTATTTTTAGGGGGCGTGTAACATGCCTCACGGCTGAAAGAAATTTCCTTTATGACTGTAACATGTAGGGAAGATTGTGAAAACACATTTCGCCTTTTCTTAATAGCTCGGAGAAAATACGATTTAAATTAGTCTGTACCCACCCGGTCACATTTTTTAGACACACCTACTTTATACTCTGTGTGTGGCACTCGTGAACCAATAATAGACGAGCAAGCCCCCCCAGAAGAAAGACAAGTTTTAAGTTTTTCTTATTGGGAACAGTCTTTTCATACTACAAAATGCATTTTAGGGATGGTTGTGAATACCTGCGCATGTTGCGCTCGTTTTCATGATCGAATATATGTTATAAGATTGTAACCAGCCAGTTAAAGCTTGTATCCTGTGGCTAAGGTTGACTGTATGTTTACCGTATTAACGTCGTCCGCAAATGCAGCGCTACATAATTTTTTGCTGAGCTATATTTGTGGTTTCGTCCTGACGTCCCATGGTCATCAATGCGCATGATATACCTCAGTTAAAATAATAATCAGAATTTCAGCTGTTGTAGCAATATATCTTTTTTGTTTGATAGGAAATAATCAATACGTACTTCACCGAAAAATAAAAGAGTATTAATTAAAAACCTAAATTAGATCACTTTGCGAGCCTAGCGAGTTCAAAGGTCGTAGTGGAGGTTGGAGTTTAGCTTCAGTATTGGAAGCTTTCTTTTTAGAGATAGTATTGATCATTTGCACCTTTTGGTATTTATTATATTAAAATATTATGGCATGAACATTTCTTCTATTTAACCTTTAGCCAGTTCCGTTGTTTAAGGTCATTTAAATTCCAGATTTGCTAGCTGCTCAGGGAAAGTGAGATAAGAAAGGGTAGTTGGTCACAATTAGCACAGCGAATCAGGTACTTTAAGTTTTTGGAAAAGTACTTTTACTTATGCAGTGTTAATCATATAATTAATTGAAGCAGAATCGTCAATGTGAAAATTCGTTTATATATAACTAGTACCTATACCGCAAGAAAGTCTTCCTAGTTATAGGTTAATAGCAAGGAACGTGGTTTCCAGCAGAAAAAAAAATGGCTGGACCAGAATTACTCCTTGACTCCAGTATCCGAATATGGGTTGTTCTGCCTATAGTTTTCATTACGTTTTTTGTTGGCGTTCTACGACACTATGTTACTCAGCTTCTGCACAGTGATAAGAAAGTGGAGCTCGAGCAGGTATCTGACAGGTAAGATTACATTTTATTTTATTAATGATGTTGATTATTTGTGTTTCTTTATCAAACTATTCCATTGTCGAGGGGCTCTATATGAAAAGGCTCAACCACCTGATTTTAGCTTTTACTACTCTTAGGACAGTCAAAACCAGGGGCGGACTGGCAACAAAAAGCAGCCCCAATACCATACACCAAATTCGAACTGACACGTTTCTATATATAAATGCCAGTCCACGCCTGGTCAAAATGCAAACCTCTAGTGAACAAAGCAATCGGAGGATTGTAGGGGTCTAGGAGGTTTTTTTTAAGGCACTGACTGGTCTTGGATCTTTGTGTTGGACCTTTAGTGAGAAATAATACCTTAAAGTCAGCACGGTACTTTGGCTAAGATCCTAGCGGCAACGTTTTGCTAAAGTTGTAACGATTTTTTCAGTCTGTGGTCTGCCTCAAGGAAGGGTTTTACTAAAGTATATTCTAAATGTCACAAAAGCTTGTATCCTTTAGACAGAGAATATGGCGGGTTTTAGCAATAGTTCTAAAGATGAAACGTACTTGATGCAATATTCTTGATAAAATAACTTGGCAAAATGCTGGTCCTTGACAGACAGACAGATGAGAGCTGAGTGCTGACTGCATAGCAGTTGAAATTAATCCCATGTTTATGAATGACATCCCCTGGTGTTAACATGTACAGTTTAGAGTACCCTTTTAAGACTCAACTTCAGTCAAATCTGAAAGGTCACCATTTACTGAAATCTGTCTGTTGGGTATGGCTTAAACCAGGAGAGAGGTCTTCCTTTAATACCGACATCACAGTCTTTTCAGAAGGCTCTGGTGGTCAATAGATGCAGAAAGTAAAGGGAGGAGATCCTTAACTAACTTCGTCGGAGCTAATCTTGTAAACGTCTACGTTTTTTTCCGCAGCCAAGTCTTACTGAGGAGCCGTGTTTTAAGAGAGAATGGAAAATATATCCCCAAACAGGTACTTCTTTTTTTAAATTTTCTTCGTCAAAATAACGATGTTGCAGGCAAGTTTCTTAAAGAAAATTAAGGGCAGATAATCTGTACTCAATTTCAGTCTTTTGCGATGCGAAAGCAATACTTCAATGATGCCGAAACTGGGTTCTTCAAGAAAGTCAAGAGGAAGGTGGTTCCAAAAAACCCGATGACTGGTGAGTCGACATGTGTTATTGTTTATAGTAGACCAGGGGCTCCCAAAATGTTGGGCTTTGGATGGCCGTAGTGTTTACTCAGCTATGATATTAACACCTAACTAATAATTTTGAAAAGCAAAACTGTAATTGTTCCACTAATGTTCAGCTTCAGTGGAATACTGCTCTTCAGTTGCAACATGAGCAGATAGATGTAGGTGTATACATTACCCATTTTAAATGGGGTGGGTTTTTATGCTGCTTTTTTAATATACTTTTTTTAAAACTGTCCTACGCTCGGGCCAAACCAATAGTTATAGTGGGCCAGATTTGGGCACCCCTGTACTTCTCCTGAATAGTAACTCTGTGTGTGTAACAATAATCAGCAATCCTCCTTCATGCTGGTGTTACTTTTCAGATACCAGTATGCTGACTGACATGATGAAAGGAAATCTGACCAATGTACTTCCCATGATTGTAATCGGTGGATGGATTAACTGGGCCTTTTCTGGCTTTGTCACCAGTAAGTTACGGTTATTAGGGTAACGTGCACCTACAGGCTGCCAGTGGGTCTGTGAAGAATGTGCCCTAGGTCCGAATAAACTCAGCAGCCCTAGTGCCTTTCTTTTTAAACCAGCGTTTGGCAACTTGGGATCTTGGGAAAATGATCTCTCATGATGTTCCCTGGTGTAAAACTGGAAGCTAATTCAGATTCAGTGTGTGTGTGCTTTCATATTAACAATGGTTTTTGCTTGTTTGCTTTGATTCAATAGTGATAATCATTTGAATTTTTTATTTTACCCCAGCTAAGGTTCCCTTTCCGCTGACTTTGAGATTCAAACCTATGCTTCAACGTGGAATAGAACTTCTGTCTCTTGATGCGTCCTGGTAAAGTATTTTATAAATTATCTGATCTTTTGTTTGTTGGAAGACAAACAAAAGTAGTGCAGAATATTCATAGATATTGTAATATTTTTGGTGGAAAAAATGAATAAATGGTGTGAATTTAGCTACAATGTTGGAAAATTACCACAAGAATGTTTTTATATTGATATGAGTAAATTCTATTTAGTAAGTGTGAACTGGTATTTGTAACGGAGAGTGTTTTTTAGCTTCATTTAATTAGAGCATCAAAACAGTGAACCAAAGGTGGGACTATACAGGCAGTACTATTTTACAAAATCTTTTGTGTTTTCACAAAATACTGGACCTGTTGCAGCGTCGAACTGGATCTGGTACAGCTTGGTATAACTTTCAGGCTGCCTGCAGGGTACTAGTACCTCTGGGAGGGGCCGTGCCTCTTCTGCAATCGGTGCTCAACCTCTTGTGCAGATTTTTTGTTTAGTCGGCATTGTGTAAAATGAGTTGGGACCTCGTTGACTGGATTGGAGGAGACCAGTCGCACTACTAAATTCTCCTCGTGTATGGTGGCAGGTTTCGTAGCGACGAGCTGAGATGCATTGGCATAAATGGTGATTCCGAATTTTAACAAAATGTATTTCCCTGTATTTAACAGGGTGAGTTCGGCCTCCTGGTATTTCCTCAACGTTTTTGGGCTCCGTAGCATGTACAGCCTCATCCTGGGACAGGACAATGGTAAAGTCCTCTTGTCTGCATAACACTGTACACATGGTCACGACAGCTGGTTAATCTTTAGTTATGCCATGTGTAGGGGAAACATGAATAACCTCAGGAATGCAATGACGGGGGTTTTGCCGTGTATGCTAAATTTATAATAATTGGCACTGTCATGCAAAAAAAAAATTTATTGTTTAAAAATTATTATTAAAATGATAAACTAAACTCTTCCAAATTAAATAGTCGGTTTTGCTTGGCTAGTTGCCAAAGAGCAGAGCAGGAACAATGGGCGCTCAGTATCTGAAATTGTACCGGAAATTCCCATCTAGCTGCAGATCAGTCACGCATCATGCAGGACCAAATGACCGGGGCTGCAATGGCTATGCCGCCTGATCCCAACAAGGCCTTCAAGGTACGGTGTTTTGGTTACAGACTCGGAGAGGCAGAACCGACCGCAAGGTAGAAATCCCCAATTTCAGTTTTCAAGCTGCTGCTTTCCTGCAGAGCTTTGGCCAAAATTATGTGGATTTCCAAAAGTGCTAAAAATAAGTGGTTTGACTTCCTGTTCATATTTGATATATGTTAAGACATCAAGTATATTTCACTACGTGGGTTTGTGCTTTGATTTACACTTATTTACACTTACTAATGGGAAGATGCTACCTTAGAGGTTTAGATTTAACGTGTTCAAAGCACTTCACTATTCAGGTGCTTTATTATGTTCCTCTATGTAAAGAGATCTTTTGGTTTTTCCCTACAGAGTGAATGGGAGGCTCTGGAGGTGGTCGAGCACCAGTGGGCCCTGGAGAATGTGGAGGAAGAGCTCATGTCCCGGGACCTGAATTTCGGCGGGTTCTTCAGCCGCGAGCTCCAAACGACCATGTTTTGACTGGATGTGGTATAAAAGGTGTCACGTGCTGGTGAACAGCCAGCATTATTCCCATGTTTTACTTCTCTACGTGGTTTACCTTTCCCTCATATTTAAGTGCCCTTTTGAGAAACTGCATTTCATGACATTACATGGCCCTACTTGTCTTTCACTGAATTAACAATGTATTCAACCTCATGTAATAAGTTCTCAGTTTTGTCAATTTGGACCTTCTCATACAATGTATGCCTTAACCTTGCAAGAACCTGCAATGGATTCCTGTAGGATTTTAAAATCATTAGCCATTTAATTTAATACTGGATTTGGCAGTGTTATTTTGTGTAAATCGTGTTGGTGTTGATTTGTGGTTGCGGACAAACGCACACTGAAGTATTGCATATTTAAACTCTGATCTTAGAGAAATTGAAATCAAAAAGGAACTGGCTTAAGTTGTTGTTGGATGATTTTGCTTTTTTAAAATTTTATTTATATATGCTTGGAAATTACTTTCACATGCTTACCAACTGATAAGCCGTTCAATGGGAGAAGCCTGTTGATACTTGTGTATAGGACTTACTTTTTTGGCAAGTGCTACACCCGAGTCGGTCTTATAAATTGGTAAAGCATACGTGTATAAGGACTAATGTGCGTAGGAGTGCTGTGGGAGTTTATTATTGTTACTCTAATATGCCTGTTGGATAACTTGGAAAGACATGCAATAAAGAATATTTATTGAAGGCTGTAGTCTTGCATTAATTTGGCCTTGAGTGAAGTGTCTGAAAAATAACTTTTCAAATGCTGTCCCTTATTACGTACGTAAACCTGTCATACTTCACTTCTGCAGCACGCACTCTGCAATGTATAATTATTTTTTTAAATAGGCTTTTATTTACATTCTTTACAGCATGCACGAAAAATAATTCTTCCCTCTACAATTAACTGCAAAATCATGTATTTGTCTATATATACATACACATCTATTTCTTTACATATACAAGTACATACATGTAATACAAAAGGTGTCTTGTATATATTTAAATAAATATTCTAAGGTAATCAAGTTATGAGTGAATTACATTAAGTAATTGGCACGAAATGAACAGAACCCAATCCATAAGAAGTACATGAACCGAGGACTTTTGTGGTGTCAGTTTCGTCTGCCCGATAGCGATTTCTGAATTTAGCACGTTAAATAGATTTGAAAGGAAACGAACCCCAGCTCCAATGGTGTGGCCAGTTAGCGTAAGCATAAGAACAATACCTAGACGAAAGCAGACGTAATTCATAACATCCCAGCAATTAACAGAAAATGTATACAACACATTGGTAATAACGTTACTGAAAACATTCCTTAATCCCAGTTTATTACTCATACAGAACCTTGGTGAAATAGGTTTTACTAGTCAGTAAATTGCCAATTTAACCAACTGTCATTCATTTGCAGTAATGGATACAACGATAATCCCTTCTGTCATCCATATTAAGCTGTAAGGAGCACTTGTGTTTTTGTTGACAAGTTAATTGTCTTAATGTGAGAGGGGAAAGGTTAAAAATGCCTCCATGTCTGAATTATGAGGCTTGTAGATATCTCAAAGCTATCGCACAAAGAACATTTCCAGGCTCCCCGCAGTTTATAAATGAATCCTAAAGAAAACTCCCATGGAAAATGCCATACAGATGACCGGAAGACCCAAGAATAACCATCTTATTGTTAAGATATAACAAACCTCACATAGGCAACGTTGACTGCAGAGGGTTTCTACCACAAGGAGGATACAGCTTTAAAATGCTCTTTTTAAACAGTGTATGAAAACCATCAGCTGTATTTGTGCATGTAATAAATTCCAACCTCAGTGGCCAGGAAAGCAGAAATGAACATCCCACCCTAAAGTGTGGGTAGGAGTCTAAAGAGGCAATGTCTCACGGCCACAGGAGCTGGAGACACTCCGTGTTTGGGTGGTGGCTTAACAGGCCGTCAGTGAGAGGGCAATGGCCGACGTACACCCAGATCGTTATCACAATTAATAATAAAGAAGTCAGAATATAATTAGTAGGACTGAAAACTGACTTAAACAAGATGGCAATAAGTTATTGCTATAGCAGTTGAAATAATGGGTGGGGGGAATAAGCTGAGGGGGATCTGTTGGATTTCGGGTCAGCTTTCCACCTGGTGAGAGGTGAGAGGCCCACTCCCTGAGAACAAACTGAACAGCTTTGATATAGAGGGCCTCTCGCACTCTAGTCCAGGAGAGCGACACTGCATTTCTAGTCCAGGAGAGCGACACTGCATTTCTAGTCCAAGAGAGCGACACTGCATTTCTAGTCCAGGAGAGCGACACTGCATTACTAGTCCAGGAGAGCGACACTGCATTACTAGTCCAGGCTCAATGTGACATTAAATTGTAATCATGGTGCTAACATGGCTCACTAGATCAGGAGTCCACAGGAGCCACACCTAGACAAATCTCTCCTCTCTCTGGAGGGAGTCCCTCTGTCCGTGGGGTAGCTGCACCCACAAAATGTGGCCTCAAATGTATTAATAGCAAACTGAACGTGATGGCAAACGGAGGGATGTGAATCTGCACAAAAAAAAAAAAAAAATACTGTCAGCACAGCCCGTTTAGACATCATAGGACTGTGAAAGGACTGCTCTTACACAGGGAAGAATCACTTTATAATTAAACTACATTTTAAGCCAGATAATAAATAGATGGGGTATGCCCTACCAAACTGTTTTGAGACAAAGTATACATTTAGGTTAAAGTTGTGATCTGACTCTCATGAGGTCATGCAGCGCAGACAAAGTCCAGAAAGCTTACGGATCAGTAATCCACCCCCACCACCCCAGTCTCTCCTATAAAAAGACAACTACTTCGGATGCGAGAAGAGGAGGAGTAGTGGTAAGGGATGGCGGAATGAACAAAGTTGTAAAACTTTAAACTTATCATTTATTTATATAAAAAAATTTGTGTACAATAAAATATGCCATCTATTATGAACAAGACAAAACTGAAAATTGCCCACTCCCTGCTCATCTGTTTCAGACAACCAAGGATAACATTGCAATTCATATATAAAAATACTGTACAATTGCGCTTGAAGAATCGTGAAGTCAATAATTTGATTCAGAAATATAACATTCTGTGCAAGTAAATCTATCATTGCTCTTAGTAGTTCTCATGAAAAAGCACAGAACTGAAAGGAACTGCAATATCTAAATATCTGTGTGTTGCAATTTTTCATAACAATCAAAAATACAAATTCTATTTGGATTTGAAAAATATGTATCTGGTCAACAAACAAACAAAGAGAGAAAGAAAAACACCCCCTCGTAACAATTTCATAACAAAGGAAAAATCTGACCCAGAGCTAAAAGCACTCAAATGCCATTTCTCAGAAACAAGCATGTGTTGATATTCGAAGATACAAAAGTAACATTCCTGCGATGAATACTCATTCATTCAAAAATAAAATAAATTACAAAAACCACTCCACTGATATTAATTCATTTCCCACAATCTCCTGTAAGATTAAAATGACTATTTAAAAATCACTATTCCAACACTGTGGTAATTTTGACCACATTCATCATATTGCAAAGGTATACAGATTCCTGTTCAGGCAGTCCCTGATATGAAGGAAGCAGGGAAGGGAGGAATGTAATCTAAGCTGAACACAGGAAGTCCCCTGAGATTCAGCAGATGAATAAAAACTCAGGCTTTTCACTTTTGGTCTGATGTATTATCATAAAGAGCAAAATTTGAAGTAAAAACACGAGGGACAGCAGGACTAAATCTCTAAGTAAATCTGCATAAGCCAACTGCATGACCCTCAGGACAGGCTTTCCTCTTTACAAAAGTGCACTACATAGCTACTTAGCATAGAGGCTAGACATTGGCTGAAGAATAACAGACAGACTATCGAAAACAACCAATGGCAAAAAGCACTGCCTCAATTCCGCACACACCCAGATCAATCCGCCTCAGCACGTTGATGTTGCATAAACATAGTAGAGGCCAAGCCGGTGTTCCTTTAATTTATCACTTCTCACTAACATCTAGTCTGACTGGTTGTTTGGGGTTTACACAGAGCTCGTGAGGAATATTTTCAGACCACAAAGGACAAAATAAACGGTTGGATGTTCTAACAGACATTCTGTAATCTTTCATTTTGGCTCCGCTGTTTCTGCCTGCTCATAGTCGCTAATTTCCCAAAGGAAAAAGGCCAGCAGCCGTCAGCCTTTCATTCCCCGCTTCCTGAGGCTTGCGCACTCGCCTGAGAATTCTGCCCCTGCCTCTCCCTTCTTATTCAGCGCAGAGAGAAGCAGTGGGTTCAAGTTTCTGAATAGGACACCAACAAAAGCAACACAAAAGCAAAAAAGTAAACGGAATAATTCCCCCCAGCAACACAGAAGAAAAAAAAAAGTAAACAAAAGGACCTAGAGAGCTGCTTTAGTCTGTTTCCATGTTGACACAGGAATAGGCTCCGTCCACTCCGTCGTGACTGGGAGAAACCGCCTTGTTGACAGGCTGGGTGGGGGAGGAGCAGCCGTCTGAGGGAGTGGGGAGGGTGGGCTGGCGGATCTTGTCTTGTCGCTGGTAGAACAAGAGGTAGGCCGCATTGGTCTACGAGGGGGGCAGAGGAAAAGAGGTTTGCGGTTAGGATACAACCTGGAAGGTAAACCAGAAGACTTAGGCTCAGGCACTTAAGTCAATACACATTTATTAGACTACTGAAACCATCAAAAGCAAAGTTACAATAATTTAGGGCCAAAGCAGTCTGAGAGGGTGTGTTCCAGAGTCTACGTCAGAATGTTAACTACTAATCTCCTACCCCCGTGTTTTTCACCAGAAAAATGGTTGAACTCACCACAATTTGCTCCTCCCTCGCATAGGTTACCTTGCTGTCATCAAAGTAATACCATTGGCCATTATCCTTGTTCCGTGCATAACTCGTATCTGTAGAAGACGAGAATTACTCAATATCAAAATTCTTGTTATGGATCTTTAAGATTATTGGAAATTACAGCACAATACGGGGTTCCTCCAAAACAGTGAAAACTTGTTATTGAACAGACATATCCAAAGGAAGATATATTCAGTGCCAACATCTCCAGTTGCCTCACTACAGAGTCCTGGCCTGGCCGCACTGTTTTTTTTAAAGAAAAATAGTAGCTTAAAACCATACTCCACCACACTCAAGGCTAATACTAATGGCCTGGGGTAGCATGGGAGGTGATGTGAACTCACAGTGTCCGTCTCGGAGTCCACCATAATGGTTAGACACGGCTATTAAGTCATATCGGCAGGGGGGTTCCCCATCTGCATCAGCTTTCTTCAGGAGACACCCTGAAAAGTCCAAGTTCCTGCATTTAAAATAAACAAAAAAAGGTTTTTTTTAAAAGCGGGATTTCCATTGATCGCACTGTGGAGGCCGAGTCTGAAGCCTG
This sequence comes from Hiodon alosoides, assembly GCA_025775065.1. Classification (NCBI taxonomy): domain Eukaryota; kingdom Metazoa; phylum Chordata; class Actinopteri; order Hiodontiformes; family Hiodontidae; genus Hiodon; species Hiodon alosoides. The sequence continues at coordinate 13,537 of JAOYSI010046416.1, read as the reverse complement.
AGAGAACAGATGAGAACAAAAATGAGCTGAAGTCTGAGCAAGGGCGGCCTTTATTTTACCTCACATGGAGAGTGTTGAAAGAGAATATAATAAAATGTTTCTAAAGCAGAAACCATCAACCACAACGTAGACAGGAACACTGTGTGAAGCCAACCTGAGAGGGAAGTCCACAATGGAGTCCAGCTTCTCACGGGAATACTTGGTGTAGGAGAAGCGCTTCAGGTGGATGATGAGGACCTCCGGCAGGGACCAGAGATCCAGTTTCTTGGTGGCCAGCTGGTGTTTCTTACATGCTGGGCAGTACCTGCAACACACCTGGCATTTAGGGGACACAAACACCTGGAACGCTTGATTTTTGTCCGTCAGTCAGACCCTCCCTGAATTAGGTTTCTAATTCCTCCACTTCCACCAGTAACTCAACACTTTTATTAAAACAGTTTTTATCCCATTTGAAGAACACAGAGACAATGCCAGTGCCAGCATGAACGAACAGCTGGACGGCAGCCCATACCAGGGGTTCTCCTTCTCCAGGGTCTCCATGGTGGTGAAGAGCTCGATGCACTGCTGCAGCTCTACCCTAGCCTGCTGCTGAGGAACCTCCATGCTCTGGTGCTTCACGTACTTCTGCAGAGGAGACAGGGCGCAGCAGCGTCAGGGTGTGCCAGAGCTCACCTAACGCTCCTGGTAACACGCACGGCAATAAGCCGCGCCCACCATACCTCAGCCTCGTTCTCGTTGTAGTACTTCTTCTTCATGTCGGGGTCCCAGTCGATGGCCACATACAGCTGAGCTGTGGAGGAAAGATACAGAGAAATGTTACCTGGAGAACCTGATTGATATTCATTAAGCATTCGTGGATATTTCACCACAATGTCACTTTAGGGGTTTTCCCTTCTAGTTTTTTCTACTTGTTTATGATCCATCAATAGAACCCTGTCATAGCAGCTACTAATGTCTTCAATGAGCTGACTCCCAATTTGTCAACTCTACACATGACGGAGAGTGAAGAACCAGTCCAGGGTGTTTACAGCAGTGTAGCATGTTTTGGGCTAAGAGACTTACAGCTAAAGGAGAAAGCGCTGCCTCCATCCCCTAAGCCCCTCTCGGTGGTACCATTGGAGTTCACTGCCTGGATGGAGAAGAGCAGTTTTCTACGCTTGGCAGGGCAGCACTTCCTCTTGAGATGCCGCTCATTGAGCTGAGGACTGGGTGGGGTGGCCCCTTTTTTCTCCTTTTCCAACTCCTCCTCTGCCGTTGCCGTTGCCACCGCCTCCTCCTCCTCCTCCTCCTCCTCCACGTCCTCCCCGGAGGGCTGTTCCTTTTCTACCGGCTGCGTGCCAGCTGTAGTGGGCACTTCCTGGTCAGCTCCGGCCCCAGGGGGCAGATCTCCATCGTTGGCGCAGCTCTGTTTCACTTCGCAGTGGGCCACGGCGGCCTCCACCTGTCCCACCGAGCTATGAGCCGGGCTCACCTCAGATTCAGAGCCCTCGCCTTGCCCCTCACGTTCTCTCTTGGACGGTCCAGGCTTCTCGCCATCGTCCCCATCCTCATCTGAGCGGGGAGAAAGGGAGATAGGTAAGACAGGGAATCCATTCTACCAAGAACCTCAAGGGGCTTCAATGCCACTGGACATTGATGGCAGCGGGAAATACGTGGGTTACATGGGACACTTTGCACCCATTATTATTATTATTATTATTATTATTTGTTTTGCATTGTGACACCGACTGTATGTTAGCATGTCAATGGGAAGAGCCATTACCATCGCTCACACCATTGGTCTGTGACTTATACAATTCCTCCTCCTCGTCATCATCATCATCTGCCTCCTCCTCCTCCTCCTCCTCCTCCACCTCTTCTGAGGGGTCTGGAGGACGGACGTAGCGTCTGAAAGAAGAAGAAGAACTTGTGACTACCGAGACCACCAGTCAATTAAATTTTAAAGAGTATATCAGCTTTACCCATGTTAAACAACCATCCGTATTTAAGCCAAGGTGTTCATGCGTGGATCTAATTCACGTCGCCTGTAAAAGAGGCATTTCCATGTGCCACAGCTCGTGATCGGGGCTTTTATGCAGGCACATCTGAAGGAAACTCACGCCAAACGCTGCAGAAACAGCTGGTAGAGGACGTCCCGGGAATACTGGCTGCGGGGCGTGGAGATGAGCAACGGGTGTCCGAACAGCGAGGTTCCGTAGTTGCTGCCGCCGGACCCGTAGTCCCTGTAGTGGGAGCGCTCGCGCAGGTACAGCGCCAGCACCACCTCGTCCGCATCCTTCCCGGAGCAGCTGCTCAGCTCGTACCTGTCAGGGAGCGCAGAAAGACCAGCACATGAGGGGGACGCCACAGGCAATGGCCGCCGCTCTCTCTGGGTCTCCACAGGCCTCCACGGCACACTCACACAAAGATGTCATCCCGGTCCAGGATGCAGCTCAGGGACTCCTCTGGCTGGTAGATCTTATAGAAACGATGGTTGAACACATCCGCCACCATCATCTGAGGCAGGGATGGAAGCCACAGTGAGGGCGGTGAGTACCAACACTGATATCATCAACATCTTTTGGCAGCAATACGGCATAATTTTACTACAATCTTTGAGATTGTAGAAGAAAAACAACTTTAAAATAACTTCACATTCAGTAAAGACGCAAAGCATAAAACACCCCGTGACACCATTATAGCAGCTAACGCAGACAGCTTCAATAATCAGAACAGACACAGTCCGAGTTACCAAGTTGATTCCCGATTACCTGGTCCGCCGGGACATCGGTCACTTGCGAAAGCGCCTCACACAGATCAGACACTTTGCCTGCTTTCAGTACCACCAAGCGATGCTAGCGGGAGGGAAGAGACAGAGAGAAATCAAATACTGCAGGATTCACAATCTGAGCCAGTCAAAATGTAGAAAAACTGCGAATGGCAGCCAGGTACCTGCACCGGCTTGGCTGCCGGGTCAAGTGAGACGAAGAAGACCTCCATCACCCTGTCCTTGCTGACAGGCAAGGGCACGCTCAGGTAGCAGAAGGGGTCAAAGGTGACCGACACTTTGTGGCACTCAGGACAGACCAGGGTGGACTTGAACAGCCCGTGGAAAGTGTCCACGATCACAGAGTCATTCCGTCGCCGGTGGTTGCGCCAGGCCTCCTCCGCTACTTCCTGCCAATTGAGAAGGCAAGTGGTAAGACAGATGGACCGACTTTGCTTTTGCGATTGTTTATTCAACCGTAACGTCGTCACCTTATTAAGAATACTTCCAATACTTGTAATTACACCGTGCACGGAGCATGTGAAAAGGTGATTAGAGGGGCAAACGCAATTCACGCAGGCTTTAACTGTTGATACCTGGTCGGGCCTGCCATCTGCATCTCTCAGCTCAATGTACTCCTTGTTCTTGACACGGTTCAGGTCCTCGTGCAAGCCGTCGAGCAGGAAGGAGAGCAACTCTTGGGAGTCGTGCTGCTGGTAGCCCAGGAACTGCGAGGCAAAGTGGCCCACCTTGGTCTGCAAATAAACATATATTTGACGATGCTTCGTGGCTCTTGTAACACAAAAAATAACTGCATTTTTAAAATCATATCTAATAAGTACTCTGACAAGCATTATTGCACTGGCCTGAAAGGAGTCTTTCATATAAATTGATAGACTCTATAACAGACGTGAATCACGACAAAATTAGATATGTACAACCGTTTTCTTTAGTAATTGATCCATGTGGCCCAACTCACAGCAGTGGATGGTTTCAGGCGGTTCTCTACCTTAAATATGCGGGGCACCACAGAGTAATGCCTTCCCGACCACATCTGCTTGATGACATCAGCGTAGGCCTCGGCAATCTCGCCCTTCATGCCCAGGGGGTTGGTGAAGTTGAGCTCTTCCAGGTAGGCGCTGCGCAGGAAGTACTCCGTCAGGGGAGGGGTGTTGCTGAGACACTGGGAAAAGACAATAGGGGGGAATGCACTTCAGAAACACAGCCATCCAGACAACTGAGCCTGCGCTACGAGTCACACCCAGAGGCAACAACAGCCGGCGCTCTCTCAGATCATCAAGCAACATCAGGTTGTACGTGCCCGCTAGGCAACCGGGGTGGGGGGGATGCACGAAATCCATTCAAAGCGAAGGTGATTAGTCTGTGCACCCTCACTGGAGATGCAGTCCATTTAACGACGGGGGTGTACGGACACACTGGGAGAACAGAACCGCTCTCGGAGCAGGAGAAGTGAGGAGGTCACGGGAAGCAGCTCACCTGCAGGGCAGAATTCATGAAGCAGGTGTTTCCCAGGTTAGTGAGGCCACACACTCCAGGCTGACCCCGGTACGAGTCCTGCTCATCCATGGAGTTCCTCCTGGAGAGACGACACAAGGGCACGTGACGGCACAAGGACAGACGTTTCATGTACTAACAGCACTGAATTACGGACAGTGAGTACTGGTGAACGCTGAAACCAATTGCAGCAATTATTTCATATTTTATTTTCCTTCATTTGCTAGTAATTAAATCACATTTGTCCCTACACAAACTTACACATTATTTCGTAAACTATGAAACATATTTTAATACACAGCCATCGTCAAGAAAATCTATTAATATACAAAAGGCAATTTATTAACTAATTACTACTATTCCTCATGAATGGGCACAATAACTGATCCCAGCCTAATGTATTGAGAGAAAGGTACAGGATCATACAAATCGTTGGTGTCTTCATTAGTGTAGTGTTAATTATAACAGCTTTTCATAAGTAAAATTCATGTTATCCAAGATATACAAAGCTATGATATGGAAATGAAAAGCAAAGTTACCTGCCGAGCCAAGAGTAAAACAGCAAATTGACTCACATGATCTGAGGTCTCGAGCTGGGCCAGGTTCCATCAGCGTTCCTCATCTCCATGATCACAGTCTGCAAAACAAGAGCCTGTCAAGACAAACCATGGACAGTGTGTGTGTGTGTGTGTGTGTGTGTGTGTGTGTGTGTGAGGGGAGACATCGACCCTCAGCAGTGCCAGAGCAGGGAAGGAAAGGGGACGGGGGTGGGTGTACCATGCCGGAGCCCAGACACGAGTCAAGGACGCTCATGTGGACATTCCTTAGCCGCTCGCAGCTGGTGTCGGAGCTCTTCATCCACAGCCTGGTCTCGGCGCTCTCTGAGACCTCAAACTGCTTCCGCATGTATCTCTGAATTGTAACTGCGGGACAGACAGCAGCCCCGAAACTCTCGTCAAACGAGTTGGTACACGGATGGACAATCCAACCCATCAGGGACCCCCCCCACACACACACACACGTGAAGATCTTTAAATTAAGTCAGAGAATGTGAGAAGCAGCAAATATACAGACAGAATATAAATGTAGAGGGCTCACGTATAGAATCCACACGGCTAAATGGCGCAGACACAACATTGTCCATGTCACTATGAAGACACAAGAAGACCTCCACTGGATAGACTTCCACTTTGACGGTACTGGGCAGTTCCACCACCTGAAATACACAGAGGAGAAAGTTTACCTAGATCAGCTGCAGAAAAAACATTAACACACTTCAATGAAAATTGCGATTACATTTAGGAAGACATAAACTGTTCTCTATTTAATTATCCTGCAAGTATCTTGTTAAGGATTAATGCAGACTCAATTAACAAACACAATCGTCTTTTACCAAGAGGCACCCACACTAAAACGAAGATAACAGATTTCCTTAGCTCCACTCTTCGTTGTCCCTTCGTTGCATGTCACGGGTCAGTGGGCTTTTACCTTGCGTTCAAGAGCGGGTTGGTCAGCCACCATGCCATACCAAGTCCGTAGCTTATGCCACGCGTTTGCCGGGATCAAGACAAAGTCCTCATTCTCCACCAGCCGGTCCTTCAGATGATACGACTCCAGCTCTGCGTTCACCAGAAAGTCAAAAATTACTCTAGCCAGTCTAAAACTTTACACTTCAATGTTAAAGTTATGACGTGGCTGTCGATGTATGTGTTATACAATTTAGCAATAAACTTAACACAACTCAATAGTCAATACAGGCTGCTTTAATGTATGCACATTGTCAAGCACTGCACCCCATTTGGAACATGCAGACCTCAGAATGGGGTTGCTCTACACTTAACTTTTGATGTGTGTATTACAGTGCACAAATTCCTCATTCTGATATTTCTGCCACCTTTAACAACCATTACAAGATTACAGGTGGACTATAACGACATGCATACGATAACTTTTTACCGGTGTATGCAAATACCCCAGTTCAATTACTAACAAATTTCCAGGCCAACTGCTGTCTTTAGTTCAGCATTGTCCTCAAGTGCACTATAGTTATAATGTTCCACATGGATTTTCATGATTTAGCAGACATTCACTTATACACCTGTTGTTTAATTGCTTTACAAGCAACCTATAAATCAGCCATTGTGGCCAAGAAACATGTAAAAGATGCGAATGCAGTATAAAACATTCAAGTCTGCTTTTGAGGACAGTTGAGATATCCATGTTGAACTCACCCTCAAACAGCTCCGTGTTGTCAATCTGCCCTGGGAAAGACGAGGAGTTCTGGTCCCCCGTCTCAACATACTCCTTCCACTGCTCATACCATCGTCTGTCCAGCATGTACCTGAACACCAGTCAGGGGACACTTTCAGCAGCTTCATCTTCCCTGAGATACCTCAGTGCCCTCTCCTATGCTTCCACTGAAAGGCCACATCCATCACCCAGTCTCTCTCCTATGGAGGCCTCCTACATCTGAGCTTCACAGCAAGGCCTCAGCTTCTCTCCCATTTGGATCTTTTTTCTGATGCGCCTCAGAGGCCGGTCTCCTCTTTATGCTCTCTACACTAGAGCTACCTCCTCTCCAAAAACCACTATAAGCCAGAGATCCGACCATCATGAAGCCTCTTAAAACAACAGGGCCTGCTCAGAACTCCTGTTGAGACTTCAGCTTCCCTAGTACAATAGTAAGTGCTGTTACAATTGGACGTCGTGATTTCTACAGTTCAATATGATTATGGCCCCTAATGACAAACTGCAGAACATGTGACTTTCATAAGTTTCTTATTTTGAGACACTGAGTAACTGTTAATTTTGAAAGAATTAATTGAATTTCAAGATCTGTGCACCACAACAACAACAACAACAACAAAAAACGGCAGGTTGGAGAGAGACGCTGGAATTCCACATTATGCGTTTTTACTCCTGTCAGACATAACTGCTTTGCAACAGTTACAGTTTCACATTAGTTATTGAAGAGCTTTCGTTTATTGGCTACTTAAGTAAAAAAAAATTAAAATAAAAATAAAAATATTTTGAGATCAACGGTATAGAGTGTACATTACCATTAAAACCCAGTTCAGACGATCTATTTCTAAGGGCATTAAATCACTAGTCAGTTAATCTGAGCAAAGAGATTCTAAAAGAATAGACTTGTTTAACTGCTGGTAAAGGGTTCCACCCAAATTATTTCAACAAATTCCACAATTCCTACTACTTGCTGGAGACACGTTTTGAGAAACGTTTCTGTAAATATGAAATCGGGCAGTCAGCTCTAACCGTCGAGGGTCAGAAGGTGGCGTTCTCCACATCATTTCTCAGGGTAGTGTTCAATTAAAATCATTTTGTTTCAACAGGAAGTAAACTATCAGAAGCTTTAATTTTTTTTGTTTAACTGTATATAAAAAAAAGCAAAAACCTATTACTACACAATTCCAAATATTTTAATCCTGATTGGATTTTATTAGAGAAAGATGCTAGGGAGTTCAAATGTATAATGATGGTTTTTATATTTCCGCCTAACGCCCTTAGAAATATTACCAGCAAGCTAACCAACAGGGAGAGGTCCGCAAGTAAGATAACCAAAACAAAATCTATAAAGAGGTGTAGTCCCCAACATCAACCTGGCTTACATGGAATATAAATAGCAAAAAAAAAAAAAAAAAAAAAAAAAAAAAAAAACCGGGCGGGGGGGTTGTTTTTTTTTTTTTCCTGCGCCAGACTGAACTTAAAATCTCTCAATTAGTAAGAGACCGAAAAGGCCTTCCAAGTACTTACCTCGACATCGATCAATGTGAAACTTATTAGCTGGTTGGCTAGCGATCTAGCAAGTGAACATTTACATTCGATCATGAAGTCATTGGTCTTCCTATCTAGACTGCGATAGTTAAATGATTGCATGTTAAGTATCTATGGCACTTTAACTGCAGTATGTCCAAAGCTACATCGCAATCCTAAATCTAACTATATTAGTTACAGACCGTTCAAAAATTATTAGGGGATTCTCTCGTATCAGAAGATCGCGTATGTGTTGAGCTAGTTGTACTCTGGTAAATATTTGACAATACCAGATGGGTTACAGGTTGAGGGTGAGCGGAAGGTTTTTTTTTTTTGCCTCATTAGCTGAATGTAAGAACTGACCAGTGACGTAAAAACGAGTAATGAAACCTCTAGCTAAATGGCTAGTTAGCGCTGTTAGCTCTGTTATTGTTGATCAGTGGATGTCAGCCAGAGGGCGGAAAAAAATACTTACCAACTGTCCCCGGCACAGAGACCATGTTGCTGGACAAGAGATTCGATTTCTTTGCGTTGCGTCTCTAATCCTGGTGGTTCTGCGACAGGAGCTGCAGTACCAGCCATAATAACACACTCAGATTCTGTAAGGAAAGCTCTCAAGTCATCCACTGTTGAGAAAACCAGAAGACCGGAAAACCGAAGTCAACACAGGAAGCAGGAAGCTATAGGACGATGACTACTTCCTCGTAGAAGGTAAACCATGGTCTGTCTTGTGGGGTGTGTCAAGAATGGCAAAATGGGGTGTGTCAAGAATGGCAAAATGGGGTGTGACACTGAGGTGCGTATGCCGTTATTATGAATAATTCAGTTGATAGCGGCCTCGGTGGAATTCACTTGTAGTCGATTATGTAACACTTGGTATGCATCGTGACGGCCGTCAATATTGGCTTGCAGAAGGGGCTCGTGTTAACAAGAAGAAATTTATTACGAAACCCCTCACCAACTGAGGTGAAGTTTCCTTCTAAACCAAGATAGAGGATAGGAAAACACACACACGGCGGATACATGTTTTTAAATGTTATTATCATATTTGGTGTATTTTAGTTTCTATTAACAGCGTTACGATTTAGGGTGTCAATTATATTTTTAATCTTTGTTTAATCTCTGGCGAACCGCTCGGGTTTCACAAAAAATGCAATTCCGCAAAACTTAATTTTAGGACATCTAGGAAAAATGTCCTAAACTCTTTAAAAATTAAATACTTTTAAGTATTATTAGTTTGTTGATAAACTAATTTTAAAAATCTCACTCGATTTATTTTAAAATGATGGCGCCAACGAGTTTGCAACGAAAACCTTCAATCGGGGATTAATTCAAATAAACCTCAAGTAAACATAACGGCATAAGATCAACGGCAAGTGTGAGTCGTCTGCAGTTACTTAAAAATTAAACAGAAAACTTTAATCAATTCAACTGCAATGTGGATTGCATAACATGTTTTTAAATTTATTTGCCAGAAATCAAAAGAACCCGAAGTCGCTACTAGAGTAGTTGTAATAGCTAATGTTAGTAACTTGGATCGCTGACTTTACTCGATAAAAACAGAACCTAAACCTTTCCGGAATGCGCTTACGCAATTGACAGTCTCTTTGCAGTCTATTAATTATAGGTAAGCGGAAGCTGTGAACAGATCCACTAGTTGAGTTTAAAAAAATAAATAAACCAGCGTTGGTAATTAATCTTGTAAATCAATTATCTATTGGAATAATACATTTTAGAAACGTTTTAATAACCAAATTAAACTAATGCTGACCAAACACATATTTTTATTGAGTGGCAGCCCTATTTAAAACAAACGGCCGCGTCATGAATTTTCCCCTTCTGAGTTTCAGTCTTTATCTATTAACCGCAAGAGGGCAATGTCTTCTTCCATAGTTTTCCTTCGTTGCCGATTAGAAAAGAATGAACGTTCTTCTTTCGTTAAATGGTTTATTACTATGCCTAATATATCAACTGTATTCTATTTAAGAAAATGTTCTACATGCATTCCTTTACAATTATTTTTATTTAGATATGCATGTCAAAAGTAAGGTTCTGGGAAAGCAAATTAAGAATATTATATTTCCAAATATGAATATTTTCTTCAACAAAAGAAGAATACGAAGTTTCATTGTGTACTATTGAATATCGTACATTTACATTTACCTGGTAAAATGCCTTCCTACCAGTAACCACTAATTCTTATACCTAGTTTAAACAGTACTTAATTGTTCATAATAGAGTTTTTAAAATGCTTTCATTTATTAATTTAGAAATAACATGTTATTTTTAGCAAAGTGCCGTACTGAAGGTAGACGCACTCCAGTTTTTCTGTCGTAATTGTATAGAGTTAATCCTCTTACACGGCGCTCCAAAATCTACCGTAGCCACATATAGCCTAGCTATTTTGCAGTTTAGTTCGCCCTGCTCTGTCGCTGTTTTCGCTCTATTGAAGATCACGCCAATGCCAGGATGTAGCGGTGTATGCCTGGCTTACCGGTGAGGGGCAGCAGAGGTTTTCAAAATCACCAAAGAATTCTAAATGCAAGTGACAGATTGTCAGCTTCAGGGGTAGCAGTGGGATTCAGCCTTTTATTGTTAGTTTGTTTTTGGTTAAATGTGTTGAATTAATTTCGACACTGTCCATACTTACTCGCCCTCCTGCTGGTCAGCCTCTCAATCCACCTAGCTGGCTAGCCACCTTTTAATTTCATTACGCCAAAAAAAAAAAAAAATAGAAGATTGTATGTGGTGCAAATGCATGTCATTTTCCAGTATATCCTTTTTCACGTATTTAATCTATGATCCCAAGAATGTGACCTTAAAAATCCATGACGTCATTCACCACCCTCTAAATGATTAATCTAGCATGGATGTCAGCTATTAACAAAAAATGGCGATGAATGTGAAATATATTCTATTGGCTTGTTTGAATGAACGTTGTATGATTTAATTAGCACAGCTATAATGCTCGTGAATTCTATTGTACTGCAAAGGAATTGGATTGTGGGGCTAGGTCACTTATTTTACCCATTGCCACCCTTAAATCAAACAGTAACTGAATACCTTAATGCCCATCTGCCTGTTATATATAGCAAGCCAGGGTCACATGACTCAGTGTCTGTAGGAGTGATCCATTATTGTGAACGGTTGGCGTACCTAACAAACTGGCTACTGGCTGTATATTATGTTATTTTTTTATTGGTGTATTCTGGACCATAAGTGGAGAGGGTCATTATGCCATGGAGTCACAGTTGTTGAGCCCTATCCGTTACTCTAAATTGATTCTTTTAAAAAAATCTATCATGTTCTATCATAGGATTCATGTGTTATTACTTAAAAATAAAATATATTTTTTTATCATTTATGGAAATATGGTAGAGACATGGAGAAAGGCCCTGATATATGTGTGGGTGTTGATGCCACTGGTTTTAAACAGTAATCCTTATTTCATTTCTGAAGTTTCTTTGACAGAAAGAAGAGAAAATACATTATTACGTGTGAAGATGATTAAAAAATTCTCAGAGGCGGTGAATATGTCTTGTGATTCTGAAATGCCAGAAAACAGATAAATGCAGTCAGTTCTGTAAGCTGCCCTTGATATAGACAGAACAATGACTAGACAGCCCTTCTCTTTATGCTAATTGTTGCTCCTGCTTTTGAGGCTTTTGGGCAATATCTCTGCATATGCAAATCTTAGTCACAAAGAATTTACCCAACTTGCAACTGAACGAGAGCTTCTAAACAAACGCATTTACAAGAGTTGTGTTTGACAAAAGTGCATTTACGGAAGAGCCATAAGAGTATTGTCTGTGCGTGATACGCATTATAGAAAGACAATGAGACAATGCCAATGTGTACAAATCTGAGATAGCCTTGAAGCTAATGGTTATGTGTGGGGGAAAAAAACATTCTGTTGTCTTCAGTTCATTTTTATTATTAAAACATCAAGTCTTACATGCACCGCAGACAGTCTTTGAACATAATGCACTGCTCTTGAAACTCATTTGAGAATAACCTTTTGTTTCAAAGAAAATAAATAATATAAAATGTGAAGACTACAATGAGAGAATATTTTATTTACACACACAACAGAAAACCTGAGTTTCATTTTTAAAAAAAAGAACCAAAAGAGAATTACTGTGCACATAAAATAAACAATATTTTAAGTTCTCAAATCTTTTTCTCATTCATGAAAACCATCAGAGGCTCAGATGTAGCTATGTGAAAACATTGTTATTCCTTTTAGAGGCATCCAATCGTTTGGACCTTATTGTGATTAATAGCAAAAACGCATTCTATGCGTGAAAATGTGTGCATATGCATCAATAAATCCATGAAAATAAGTATTTTAAGATGAATGTTAAAAACCTGGAGATATTTTTATTAGGTAAACACCGCAATGTGTTTCCTGTGGTTGTGGCTTTTTGTAACATTCCTGCTATTAATGTGGCTACACAGACAGCAGAGCACTCATGTTTGTTTTTTCTCTGTCTTGACTTTTTGGTGGCACATATCCAACATTAACATGTATTTTATACATCTTCAACATCCACACAAAGTATTAATTACACCATATAAAAATAAGACTGTAATGTATGTCTTCAGTTACCTGGTACACCTCAGCACAGCAGCAATATATTAACAGCTCAGGGGACTGTCTGGTTGGTAGCTTAAATACAAATTATATTTCGATGATATCTTTGTGATACCCGTCGTGTTGGATCTTGGAACTAAGTGCGCCGAATGGAGGATCCAATCTATTGTGTGTTTTCCAAAATATAAATACAGAATCTAGGGTTTCTGTAGAGTAATGTAAGGCATCGTGTTTTTTCGATGAGCTCACAGCTGGAGATCTCCTTTCGCTTCCGACAGGCTTATGGCCTCATGGTGCGCCCTGCCTGCGCCTCCATAATGAACCACGTGCCGTCAGAGCTTGCCCTCGCGTCACCTGCGCTACTCCGGCGAATGATAATAACTCCATCGCGGGAGTCTGTGTTTGCCACCGATATGAAAACAATGTCCACTTCTGTTGCCTTTTCACCTTGTGTTTAAAAAATGTCACATGGGTCAACAGCAAGGTGGATTGTTCTACAGGAAATAAACATATATTAACTAATTTGGAACATGTGCTGTCCCATCTGTATCACGGTTGGACTGGCATGTTAAAGAGACCTTTGGGGGAAACTGCACTGACTCATGGTGGAGGCTGATGGTGCGTTCCTACAATGTCAGTAGACACCCCTTGAGTAGTGGCTTTAATACAGCTGAGTTTCCCACACACGCACTTGTGTCTGGGTCACAGATACCGGAACACAAATGTATTTGTTTCAATTATTCATACCAATTCCTGCATACATTCTGTATGAAAAACTGTTATTTAAACCATGTAGACAATTGCATCATTTCTATTGATTATAGATAGTAAAACTAATTGATGTGTTTTTTTTGTGTAAGCACATGCAAGTTACTATTGGGTAAGAGTATGAACACGCACCTTACTACAAA
>JAOYSI010046405.1:5409-16982 GCA_025775065.1 Hiodon alosoides | reverse complement strand
GTGACCTTGTGGAGACCTCAGTCGTGGGAGAGGTGTGTGTGACTGGATTTCCTTGTGACCTTGTGGAGACCTCAGTCGTGGGAGAGGTGTGTGTGACTGGATTTCCTAGTGACCTTGTGGAGACCTCAGTCGTGGGAGAGGTGTGTGTGACTGGATTTCCTTGTGACCTTTTGGAGACCTCAGTCGTGGGAGAGGTGTGTGTGTTTTTGCGTTCAGGGGAAGGGTTTATGCATGTGGTGGGAAGGAGCCATATGCTGAATGGGAGAGAAACTATTTCAGATCCCTTCGATCACCCTACCGAAACACAAACATTGCGTCTACTTATTTTAAATGTCAACATTTGAATAATTGAATGTCACTTCATTCATGAATTATTTATTAATTAAAATATTTTATAATTTAATAAGCCTGAGATCTCCAAAGCCCTTGATTTGAAAAATTGATTGTTAAAAATCATTAGCCCCGAGCCTGTGCCGTGACAACCTGGGCGGTGTTGATACGGTTGTTAAGTGACTAGGCCCAGGCACTGAATTGAGAGGCCGAATACAATGGCTCTCCTGACCTGATTTGACATTTACACATGCTGGCCATTGGCTCAAAACTGGGAAATTGAACCTGCGCTTTTTGGTCAGCGTGCATTTTCCGGCCAATGCTGAGTCATAGCTTTATATAGGCATAGCTTAAATTAGTCTTGATGTAGGACATAGCATGTGCTGGTCTTTGACATTGTAACATTGTGGCCTTTTTAAAAGGGCATTTCCTGTACAAAACAATCTTATCTTCTGACAAATTGTTTTCGTATGAGAGCTAGACGGTTTTGTGTCAGTGGAGAGCAATAAAACAGGCCTTTGTGGTCTCCAGTTGCCTCCTGTCATTTGGATTTTATATTTTTGTTCTGTCCTGTAATCCTCTGCAGTTGTTATTTTGTTTATATATGACATTAGACCTGAATAATTACAATAATATAGCAGCCTTCAACTGATTTCTGATTTGTATTTGATCTGTGTTGCACTGCTTTTTATTTAAAATGAAATTAATTGAGTTAAACGCCAGAGCCATCCCCTTGAATGGTTTGCCATGCAGGAGACCTTGAGAGATTAGCCTTGAGCCACCAGAGCAGGCTTTGTTTAGAGGAGCGGAGCCAGTGTAAATTTGGCATTGCTGTGTTTGAAACAGTGGACAGAACAGTCAGGCCTCTGTGATTACGGGCACGATATGAGTGGCATTGTGTAGGTGTGGGGATGTTATCTGTTATGATCACTATTGTGTGAGTGAAGGGATGATCAGGGGTTGTGTACTCTTGTGGTGGTGATCCACGTTTGTGTTCATGTGAAATGGGATAATTAGGACTTTGTGCGGTTGTGGGGGACGAGATGAGCCGGTGTCATTAAAACGGGGCGCAACAGGCTGGAAAATTTTTAGAAAGGGGTTCTTTGCTGCCAGTTGTCTTCTCTCAGAGTAAATCGCACATCTAATGTCTAAAGCCCAGAGAAAATCCACTTACACGCTGGTGAGGACGTGCAAAGATTGTCAAGTGGCTGTTGTTCTCTCCCTGTTTTATTCATTCAAGGCTTACGCAGTTGGCATGTTGGCAATGTGGACCCAGCTCTTTTCAATTCCTTTTTTTGTTCTCGTTTGACCTGCTGGTGCGAATGTTGCTCCGTTCTCATGAAGATACTGGTTTATTACGTGATGTTTATTTTTAAGTTCCCTCCTGCCCATATGTTTGCTTTTAGCCAAATCTTCTCCAGTTCCGCACAAGAGAGTTTAGGAAATAACTCGCCGACATTAAAATAGACAAAGACCACTTTCAGATCTTTAATCTTCTTCAATGTTGAGCCCCTTTGGCTTGTTAACGTTGCATCTCCCATCTGCTGTGCATCCTGAAGTTAAGCTGAAATAGCGAACCCAGACCCCTCTCTGCATCTGCGTCGGTCACCAGAGCACTTGTCAGACTCATTTGGAGTCGCTGAAGCGTGGGAACCCTGTGGTCCTGTTTCAGTCGGCGCTGCGGTCTGTTTGCACCCACTCTCAGCGATGGGTCACCCTGCGAGACACAACACGCCCCACAGGCCTTCCAGTTTCCAGTGCTCAGAAGAGGACAAAACAAGACAAAAAAAGGATTGGTTATTCGTCCTGCATAACACACACACACACACACACACATACACAACAAAACAAAAACACAAAACAAATCAATGAGACCTATTTATCTCTTCGAAAACAGTCGACAGATGGGTATTTAAACAAAAATCTATATATGAGTCACAGTGTAAGATCACAATAAACCACTAGTTCATGACGTAAATGTGGGTCTGCTCTTTTATAGACTAATTATTAGTAATTATGATCATTGATTCACATGGGGGGCCTAGGCGGATATCATGTGATCAATGCACAATTTACTCTGTCTGCCTCCCATCCTCAACTGGGTCCTGATCTCTGGTGAACTGATGAATCACTGAGTCTAAGCATCATTAAAGGCCAACATTAAAGGCTTCATCTTCAGGGTGCCCTTTTAAACGCCAAACGGGGGCTGTCAAGATTCACTCGAGATGGGACCAATGAAAATTTAACTCTGTGGGAGTTTGACTCTGAAGTCACAGGATTTATTGCTAATTACAGTTTTGTGTTGAATGTTTGCTGCCGAAGAGGTTTTCACTGGGCTGCTGGTATGTGTGTAGATTATTGATTGATTGATTGATTGATTGATTTGTCTTTGCATGTTTATAATGGTATGTGAAGCGAGAAATTATTTGCAGTGCAGAAAATGGCAGTGGATCTCAGGGCAGGCAGAACTGAGTAGGTGTGGACTTTGTGGGCCAAGATGACATTGGCCTGCACACAACTCTCCAGAGGACCCGGACATTCCCAGGGAATCTGCACGTCGCAGATGAATACAGTACTCGATTGGAGGTGCCAACTGTCACTTGGCCCTGTTCCTCGAGGCCTCTGTCCAAGCAGCCCCAGCAGGGGTTCGACAGATGAGTACAGGCTGCCCCGACTGAGCCCAGCCCAGCGTCTTCTGAGATTCATGTAAACCCAATCGTTGAGATTACCCTGAGCCTTGGGACTACGGACAGCTTGTCGTCTCTCAGACAAAGCCTCAATCCCCTTTATTCTCTACCCGTCGGGATGTGAATGGAGGAAGGCTTTCTGGCTAGCTTTCTCAAGCTAGCGCGCAATGTTTAACACAGTTAAACTAATTCATTTCAGAGTGCTTAAATAATCCTTTCGTTTGTTGTATTAGGTTTTGCAGATGCCGGCTCTTGAAGAGAAAGTTTGAGGTTTTGTGCTGACATTGTGTGAAGGCGGTATGCAGGTTATTGATGTTTGGGGTGCCCTGGGTTCATGGTGGGTACGAGAGGGGGATTCACTGGGACTTCGGAGCGAGTCTTCCTCTTTTACTTACACGTTGTCTGCCGTTTGCCCTCCGTCTTGTTGGCACAAAAAGGAAACGGCAGCCGTGTCTTAGCGAGATTAGCCGTGTCTCGTGAGCCTGCTGGCAAATAGTGCCAGACTTTCTACTGTGGGAGACTCGTATCGGGAAACTGTTAAAATTGTGTGGCCCGATGAAGAGTGTGCAGGCTTCATCTGTTGTTGCTTTTTATCGCCCAGACTGATACGCCAAAAGTTTCCATATGGAAAATATTTTGGTCTTAGGAAATAAATAGGATTGCAAAGTAATGCAACAAAACGCATTCCATTTGTGGTGTGGAGTGAGCTGCTTGTTGGTGTAGGGACCATGCACTACAACAGTCCAGACAAACTACATCTCCCACCCTCAGCACCAAGTGATGTCATCGGCCAACATCGCCCCTGGTCGTGGTTTTCAAACTCCAGCCTGGCATTTATTACACTTCAGAGTAAAACCAGAAAACTGCCTCATTCTCACTCTCTCCTTCACAAAGAATCAACGTTCTGGCCCTCTCCGCCTGAAAATCCCCAGACCCCTCTCTGCATCTGCGTCGGTCACCAAAATAGGACTGAGAACCGCCTGTAACAAAGTTTACAAGGTGCAAGGTGGAGGAAGCTTAACCCAAAGGCGGTGGTTTAAGCTTCAGGAAGGAAGACTAAGTTCGTCGACTTAACTCCCTTGCAAGAAGCCACAGACGCGGTTGTCTGGAACATTGCGTAGGCTGATCTGGGATCTGCTCCACGTGCTATCCTCGGGAGCCGTGGGACCCTGGAAAGAAGCAAACTCTCAGGGAAAGCCTCGCGAAGGAAAAGACTTAGGTCTCTGCATATTTTTGCACACATTGTCACCCTCGAGAACAACCCCAGGTTTAGCTACAAAGGACCAGTTACAAATGCTCGGCTCAGTCCACCCAGGACAGTTACAGTTCTTCACTGGTCCACCTCAGTTCTGGGTCGGGGTTCAGACTTGGGTTTTTCATCCCCAAGCTAGCCGTTCTCTAGACTTGAACATTTTGACTCTGTTGTGCAATGGTGCTGTTGATATGGTTCTGCCCTCCGACTAGTTGGGTTTTATTTAAAGAGATGGTGGCCTCAGGTCAACCTTTATCTGAGCCGTTCAAACCGTTCAAGGTATGGACCCTCAGGCAACTGTCCGTCCGTCCGTCCGTCCGTCCAGGTGACTGATCCACTGCTGTGCGCTTGCAGGATGCCTACATCCACATCCCCATGAACCCAGAGCACTTGTTAACTTTGGTTCATCTCCTGGATTCTTAAAGGAAAAAAACCCATTAGTGATGGTTAATATTTTTATTTCCTCTGTATTGTTCTTCCAGGTCAGAGTGCATCTGCAGGAAGGAAACTGCTGCTGGGGGTTAAATGTCCTGTGCTCCTCTGACACAGCTGTTTTCAGGGACTGAAAACTGAAGATTAACTTCTGATGTATTTTTTCCCCCCTTAGCGTCAGGAATTATAGATGAACAGGGCTGAGAACCAAGGTGCTGATTTAACACACTCTCTTAGGAAGGTTTAGCACAATCACCTTCTTAATTAATTATTGAGCAATCACACATCAAAGAAGCCATTGAGCCAAGGTCCCGCAATTAAATGGATTTCAAGACCTGCGTATTGATAAGACCTGAATTCCAACTCTCAGGCTGTCTCCAAGGTGGAGAGGAAGTGTACATGTTTGAGTGATCTCGACAATATAAGTGGGTAGGCACTGTCGACAATGAACAACTGAGAAAACAGACACTGCCCAAAATAACGTAACAAACAACTCGGAGCACGAATGATAAGCAGGAGGAAATTAAGAAAACCTGCTCGGTTTTTCAAGAGTTTCATTCTGTTTTTACTTTTATTAAAGCCTTTTATTAAAGCCTGGGTGCAGTCCATCGAAGAGTAAAAGGTAACATTTGGTCTTTTTCCAAAGGGATGAGCCCCTCTCCCACATGAAGGTGTATTGGGTGGTGAAAGAGCAGGTCTATCTCTTTATGAGCACGGAGGGACTGCAGAGGCCCTTTGGAACCGGGCCCCTTTTTCAAACAATGTGTGATGATGGATAATATTAAGGATATTGCACGATGCCCAACAGTTTATAGAGAGCAGCGGCCGCTGATGTTTCTTTGGCTGTGGAGCCCCCCCCTAACCTCCTGCTAGAATGGAGATTTCGTCCCTCTGTGAAGTAATCACCTGTCGGGGGGTGTCAGCCCGTCTGTGGAGCCGTCATGGTGCTTGACACTGCTTATTTCACTCTCTTATCAAACTGGTTCATTAGTCTCAATGGGATATTCCCATCAGAGGGCTGACCTTTCTTATAGAAGACGAGGTCTGCACTCATTCTGAAAATACTCTGGACCTAACTTGGAGCAGCACTATGCTGTAGGTTTATATTTAATCTGTTACTAATGGGACAATTTCTCTCAAAACTTCATCTAACTTGCTAAACATGGCATTTAAAAGAAAAACTAAAAAGATGGTCGCAATCTCTCATGACGGCTCGGAAAGGATCACGACTAGGAGAGAAGAGCATAACATAATTATAACTTGGAGAAGACAGGCAGAAATTAACATCACCTTGCTGAAGGAGAACTAGCGTTACTAAGCAACTATTGGATAACAGGCCTCTTGCCAGCAGTAGAATTAGGAAAAGGTCTAGAGAGACCCACCTAAGATATCTGGAATAGGGTGGGTGAGGGGGGTATGTGCCTCCAGATTGTTAAATTATGCACCTTTTGAGTGCTCTTTCTGGAAATATTTAGAAATCATTTTTATTACTTTTGAAATCGTTATCAGTTACTTAAAATGGATGTTCCGATATTGAAAAATTGTAGGCAGATTGCTATCGAGAATATCCAAGTGAAAGTAAAGGTAACCTTTTGCATCAGTATATTTGCAGAAGGTAAACTGGCGGTACAGGATATTGAAAATGAATGATGACCTTTATGTAGAGGCCAGACAAACAGGTTCCTATATATATGTATGCTCAAAAATAGCGGAGGTGCTTCCAAGCTATTAGAAATGAGGAATGAAGATCCACTGCAGGGCAAAATGAAACAATGAAACGAGTAGTAAAATGTGCACGCATCAGAGTACCACATTCATTGTTTTACTGAAAAAGCATTCATTACCAAGTCTAATTGTCAGAGTTGGTATTCATCTCTTACATTGTAAAACCACATTACAGTAAAAAAAAAGTTGAACGTTATTGACCTGTCTTGCTTAATATCGGTTTGTGGCAGACATTTGGTTGTCAACAGCCTACCTGCTTGTCTAGGTAAGCGATATTTCCCTGTAAAAAAAAAATGTAAATGACCATCCAGTTTTTACTTTTCAGTAACTAGGGGATACTCATCGCTATAATAATTTTTACCAATCTGTTTAGTTTCTTCTGTACTGTGGGCAGATGACTCAGAGAATGAGCCTAGATTTCCTTTCATTTTCATTTTCATTTTCATTTTATACTAATATAATAATATAATAATATATACTTTGATATTCCATTTAGCATAATGCAGGCCTACTTAATAATTTTGAAGGATTACGTTTCTGTTCAGCCAAACCAAAATTTATCAAAATGCTAGCTGGAACAAAAACCAATACTGCAGGTTTATAAAATGTCTAAATTTTGTAAAAAGATGCTTGAGGGCTCTATTTTACTAAAGGTAAATAAAATGACAAATTAAGTATTTTTCAGACTGAGCGACACCAAATGAATGAATTTCATTCTGGGTTTTTGGGTAGCTGTATTCTTAGATGAAGCGTGTGCTGTTATATCCAAGCCTTCGTGCTAGGAATTCTTTTCAAGTGTGCAGCACGTTCCTTGACCCCAGCTCGGTGTAAAAGGATCTGTATAACCGTTTTAAAAATGAAACTCTGAAAATTGGTGAGAAACGACGGAGCAGTTTGGACAACTTAATTTCAGTAAAATTGCTGAAAACGTTGCTATTATTTCTCCTCGTCCTTTCAGTGTAGGCATTGTCTACGAAGTCCCTAATCCCAGCCTGAAAAAAAAAAAAAAAAAAAGAGTGGGTGTAACGAGAGATTGCGAATAAGCCTTTTCTATATCCCTACAGAGCATTCTGTCCACAGATGCCAATTGTGAGCGGAGGAAAACTTTTACTAGCTTGGGCCTTACCTTGGGTTCCTGAGCTATCATAGTCGGTGTCTGAATGAAGCCGAGGCAGGTTAACTGAGAGTCAGTGTGACAGGAGGAAGTGGTAGTGGGAGCTCCCTGAAGGATAGGCAGGACCAAAGAGCCACGGCAGTTACCCCCGGGGGCTTTCATCCTCCTTTTGGCTGTGTAATCCAGTTCATGGGGATTATCAGATCCTGTAAGCATGAAAGGGTGTGCCAGTGTTGCAGGTCCTGCACACGGGCCCATTAAAGAGGCTCACTCAGTGAAGCTGTGAAGATCACTCAAAGGCAAGCCCCCCCAAATGAATGGTTGACCTTCTGAAAGACGGCAGGGATGCACCAGAGTGATCCAGTGAGGGGTTAAGTGAATTACAACTCACAACTCCTTTGGCAAACAAATCAAGAAAACAAGTGTGCCGCCTCCCAGCCAATGAGCAGAGAGTTAAATGAACCTCAAGATTCACCTCGCTTCTCAATCTGTCTGTGCACTGCCAGGGGCTCCCCTCTGCAGAAGGAGCTTTCTATTATCTCTGCTCTGGTTTTGGGGCTTAATCTTCTTTGGTAACAAAAAAAAAAGTGATTGCACTGTTGCCTGAGCCTTCACACAAGACGCCCTGACTAAAGTCGCTGTGAATTTCTGCTGTTTGTTTAATCAAATCTTTATGGCATCGGTAGGGTTTGTTTTGAGCATGTTTCCATGTGGTGTGAATGGTGGGAGACATGACATAGATACGTCTTTATTATGTCCAGTAAATAGTGATATGTGGACTTATGAACCCTGTCTGAGAGATGCCTTAATTTCATCAGATGATTCTGCCTGGAGGGAGCGCGGTTGGATGCTGTTTTAATGAGGTGTGGTTTAATCTTTAAGGATCCTGAGGCTGTGGGAGGATGTCTGGCACTCAGCACTCATAGCCATCTTCGGTACAACTCGCTCGTGGATTCTTTACATTTATTCTGCCATGGAAGTCCAGTATATAGCAACTAGGTGTGTGTTTCTATGGTAACTGGGTGCTGTGTTTTAAGACTCTTCTTCAGGTCAGAAGTCAATTTTGGAGGAGTGTTTTTCAAAGATAAAGAATTTCTACTGGTTTCCCGAATACTGTTAGCCAGCAGTAGATTTGCGACTTCGCAGGGAGGTTTCGGAAGTCTGGCAGACCGCCCATAAGCAGCCAATCGTTTATCATAAGGCAGGCCACGCACCCCATACGAGAGGTTCAGTGCCGATTTAGAGAAGCATGTCCCTCCCGATAGCAGTGCAAACCTGCAGGCCCTTAAGAAGCAGATAGGAGGTGCTGTTTCGCGAGGAGGCAGGAGAAACCTCACCATCTGCCTCCGTTCCAACCCTGGACTCCCAGGCCCATCCGACCACCTTTACTGATGGAGCAACTCGGTCCCTGGGGCTGTCTCTGCTCCCTTTCCAGAATAAACTCACTAACTTAAAGTCCTTGTTCCGCCTCTCGGGTTATCTCAGCTCGGCTCTGTCTATAAGGAATCCGTCTAAGATGGCTTGTTGCTGACGAAAGGTTTTAACAAGTGTTTTTTTCCCCCTGCAAACAGAGCGATCTCTCTGATGATCGTTTTCAATAGGGCTGTTGGCACATTTCCTTTTTGAAGATAGAAATCAATGGAACCAACCGAAAGTGAACAACCCCACAACTCAACCGCGTTGTACAGAGTCTCTTTGAATTATGGTTCTGCTTTAAATGGAAAAAAAAAAAATTAGTTATTGATTTCTAATCTTATATAATTCTTGCTGTTTTTCTCTTGAGGGGAAGAGTTAAAGGTTCATGCGGCAGAGAACGGGACGTTGCCATTAATCAGTTGTAATCTGATTAAATTAAAATGGGACAGGATTTGGCTGCGATCTTGGTGCACACTACTCCATTGCAGATAGTCTAAGCTCTCCGAGGCTGTGGCGTTTGATCTGTTGATATTGGGTGCAGGGTTTTGCCTGAGTCACTCCGTTATGTCTCATCACGTGTTTGTAATAAATGCCACAGAAGGGACTTTGACCAGAGTGGTAGAGGAGATTATTTTGATTTGATATGAAACAGGCGATGCATTCAGAATGACTCCCACAGTGTGCGTTTAATCCTACGTTAATTGTGCAGTAGAAAATATGCCTGCAGGAGCTGTGAGATCGCTCGGATTAGGCTTTGCTGAATTTAGCGGCGCTCCCCTTCAGAGTTTGATTGCGTTTTTGGACATCCATCCAGGGTTGATTTTCTGGAAGGTCAGCTCTGGTTCCACGGCCCGTCTTTGTCTCCATTTGTTGTTGTAAATTCATTTCTGAATGCTGTAGACTAAACGATGGAGGCATGGCTGGATTAAGTGAACAGATTTTAGTAGTGCAGACCTCATCATTAGACCCCTGTGGACACTAAACAATGTTAAATTGATTGATACTGTCTCCAGATGCAGGTATTCCATTTCCTAGACCTGAAACTGAATTTTGGTCCCGAGGTAATTATTAAAGTTTATAGATGTGAATTTCTTGTGGAATGTCTAAACCCTCACTTGGGCTTGTCCTGTTGCAGAGATGAAGAGTTCTTGTGGACACTTTTACAGATGGCAGTCTCAAGTCAGTGAAGTCTTTCAGTCAGGACAGACACTTGAGTGTAAGTGTCAGCCTCGATAAGCCAGTCAGAAATGTATAATATGAAGTCCTCATGTTTCTGCACCTGCTGTTGTGGAAATATATCTCTGAACACCTGCTGGGGTGTTTGAAATGATCATAATTAACTTTGCTTCAGTAAATACCCAGGTGAGTAAAGGAGTAAAATTGTATGCTAGATAAGTGTGTCTGCTAAGCAATTCAGGTTTAGCATTTTGCCCAATTGGCACTACACAAACCTACTACCTTCTGGTGTAGTTTAACCATCAAACCATCTGCCGCAGAGTATTTAGAATTTTCAGGAGCATTAGTATTAAAATGGCCTAACTACAGTTGGCTGAGTGATATGTCTGTGATAATAGGTGTTTATTAAAGAGTAGTTATTGATTGGGGTGCCCTCTGGTGAACTCTTTCATTAACAGTGATTTGCTCCTAATAGTTTTACTTTCCTTTATAATGTTTATACAACATTCTATGACCTGATATAACGGCTGTTCTCAGCCCGGCTTCCGTTTACCACAGAATGCCTTCAGATTGACTACTGGCCGAACTTAAGGATGTTTTACAACACATCATATCATATCACTGTGAAAATAAAGGTTAAATTAGTTTGCCAGTTAGTTACACTCCCGTTGCAATGCGTATCTACAGTAGCATAATACTACACTTGGGGTAATGGTTCATATCTACCTCAAGCATCACTTATTCGCTAATAAAAGCTGCTTGCCACATAAGACTGCCTTTAATTATTTGTCATGGCTGTTGAACTGTTTGATGTTGGAGAACACAATTGTCTGCAGTTTAAATGGAAGTGTGTGCCCGGTCTCCAACCCTCGTAACTATGGCTTGTTGACGTGGACACTGTCAGGTTTCACCCGGACACTAAGAATAGCCGTTTTTCACTCTGGTCCTGAACTACAGAACTGCTAGCTCACAGTCTCTGTCCCCCCCCCGGGAGAGGCATGCTGGTACCCTGGCCTCCTGAGTGACTAGCGTGTACTTTGTCCCCCTGAAGCCACTTGTTGGTGACACCCTGCACACTAAACTGCAAACTCTCAATGCTGGAGAAACCAATAAGCGCTCCATAAACACCATTACAAGAAATTGCCGTCAGTCAGATGCTTCTCAAACTCAATGATCTGTCTCCCGTCGCTGCCTTTCACTGTATGCCTGCATCTGCGTCTACCTACGCCATGCCTCCTGAGTCTGCGACTGCGTCTGCCATGCCTCCTGAGTCTGCGACTGCGTCTGCCATGCCTCCTGAGTCTGTGTCTGCCATGCCTCCTGAGTCTGTGTCTACCATGCCTCCTGAGTCTGCGTCTGCGTCTGCCATGCCTCCTGAGTCTGCGTCTGCCTACGCCATGCCTCCTGAGTCTGCGTCTGCCTACGCCATGCCTCCTGAGTC
>JAOYSI010046394.1:0-26889 GCA_025775065.1 Hiodon alosoides | reverse complement strand
TACACAAGGAGAGTACCTGTAAGAGTAAGGACAGTACACAAGGAGAGTACCTGTAAGAGTAAGGACAGTACACAAGGAGAGTACCTATAAGAGTAAGGACAGTACACAAGGGGAGATGCGTAAGTTAGCTGGGGGGGGGCGCTGATTAGAGATGAGCAGAACAGAGGAAAGAGCACAGCAGGGTACAGCTTTATTGGCAAAACTCCTTTACCCCTCCATTGTCTCCTGATAATGAGCATCTGGAGTCAGGGCCTACCTCTCTGACCTAATTACTGGTGCAGCCTTCCCTTCGCCTGGCCATATGGCCCCAGCCACAAGGTCACCCATTCGGGTCACACTAATGACAGTCGGGGGTGGGGAGGGGTATCTGCATGGAGAAGTGGGACTACGTTTAGGGTGTTCCATTTTTTGAGAAATAAATGTTGTTCTGTGCAACAATTATATTTGTTTACGAAGCATAGTGCCCATACACAATGTCACTACTATAGACCAATATAGAAGGGATTGCAAGGAGAACTGAGGCGTTCTTCAACAGAAGGGATTGCAAGGAGAACTAAGGCGTTCTTCAACAGAAGGGATTGCAAGGAGAACTAAGGCATTCTTCAACAGAAGGGGGCACGCTTGCACACGTAATAAATGGAAATTCAGATAATACCCTGTGACAATTCAACAGGAAGCTGAAAATAAACTATTCAGTGAAGTGACCTCTGTTGCCCTGATGGTTGAACCTCTGCACCTGTCACAAAAAAGTATTTGTTGAAAACCAAATTATTCATAAAATTATTTATAAAAACTAAATATTTAGTTGTCGATTCCTTTACTTTTTAACGTCTCATTCTGATCATAACATGAAAACAAATATCGCTTAGCGATGGCCTTCTGCGAGCTCCCATTTTGCAACTCAAAGCGACACCTGTCGGCATCACAGGAGAAACAGCAAAAACCGAGGGGATTTAAAAACCGGCAAAAAATAAATAAATAAATAAATAATAATTTAAAAAATAATATCAAACTTCAATCTCAAATTTCAGAGTAAAAGATAACCTTGCTGTTTTTACCTTTAACACCACAATGTTACAATGATAGTTAAGCAGATGTTACAAATGCTATTGGAGATTTTTTTAAAACAAGTATATTTTTTATTTATATTTATATATGTACAGTCAGAATTTGTCTTTAAGGTCTGCTGACCAAAACTGAAACCTTGCTTTATTGCTTTCAAGTTACTTTTTTGTCAAACGTCCATGTTCCGGTGCTCCGACATCAGTGACTCTAGTTACGCTTTGAAAGCGACACAATTCTCCAAATGCACACCTTTTCCAC
Source organism: Hiodon alosoides (assembly GCA_025775065.1). Classification (NCBI taxonomy): domain Eukaryota; kingdom Metazoa; phylum Chordata; class Actinopteri; order Hiodontiformes; family Hiodontidae; genus Hiodon; species Hiodon alosoides. The sequence goes on along the minus strand of JAOYSI010046394.1, from coordinate 25,566 downwards.
ACATTTTTATGACTCGTCATAAAAGTAATTTAAATATTTCGGATAGTTTTTAGTTGACAAATAGTATAGTAGCCCTACGTAGGCGTTTGATGTTTTGATTGGCTTTTTTAATTTGTCGCTAGGCTAGAGATGATGGGTCTTCAATATTCGTTCAATATTCGACAGTTTACTTCCAACGCATTTAATCCCGTAGGCCTTTAACGCCTCGACTATCTTTCTGTGTTTTGGAACTTAGTTTTACTTTTCTTAAATCTGTAGACACGTCTATAATCAAACATGTCAATTGTTTTAATTAATTAACAATACGTGAGCACGTCGTTGTCCCATTTATTTGCGTTATTTAAATTAATTGTAAAGTATAAGGTTATATTTTAATCCGAATTGAATGGGCCTCCAGTGATATTGCCCACTGTGAATACACCATGGTCCGTAAACAGCATAGCTTAATTAGAGACTTAAAACATTTTAAGCATTAATTTAGAGTAGTGAAAAATAGGTTGCATCGGGTTGTGCAATGTATCCAATTCAACCGTACCCACATTAGTATCAAGTGAAAGCCGCTAGTCGGCGATTGAATATAATTTCCTTGAAAGGCGAGTGGCTTGAACTGTAAGCACCACATACAGCAACTGCAAACGAGAACAGTCGTGATAACGTGGAAAACGTGAATGATTAGCTGATACAAACACTCTGCCAAACGCGCACTGATTTTAGTTGGTACCAAAACTGAGGAAATGACGGCCATTCTTAACTTTGTGAATTACAAATAATGTATAGAAAATAATAATTCCAGTATACTTGGTCAGATCAGTAGACCAAGTATACTAGTATTTGAGAAAAGATTTTCATGACCAGAAAACCATGACAATGCGCTACGTCGGAATTAAAAGTAGATGAAAACTTTAATTAACTCGTTTAATTAAACTTTTATGGATATGGGTAAAAATGTTGGCAAACCGCATTGATTAGGAGTATTTGTCTGTATTTATTTAATTACACAATAGGGCAAAAAAGATAATGTAAATGTTTAACATGCCAACACTTCCTGAGTTATAAGCTCCAGCTAAACCTTCCCTTGACACGTTTATTTAGCTGTTCCCATCTTAGCAGAGTTGAACAGTCTATAAATATATGTTTGAGTAGGCCATATCAGACGAGACGAAGCGTGTTGAAAAAAGGATACTATTATTATTTTTTTGAGTTCGTGGATTAGTTTTTGTCTGTCCTGCCCCATACCCCCAGCACCCGCTCTTCTGCGGGAGGGGTGCTGCTCCACCCTCAGCTGAAAAAACAAAACACTTTAATTTTAGACGAGAATTAAACATACTTATTTTATTTATTTAGTGTTTGATTGATATTTTTTAATGTTTAAAATGCAGAAAAGATTACTTTGTATCACGGGCATGTATTTGTAGCTAACCTCCACGCCTTGTCGGGTCGTGCTTTGCGGTCCCTCATTAACACAAAGAAATTCAGACGTGTGTTTGTGGGTTTGTCTCCAACGTCTCAAGACGTGAGCGAGTGACTGTCCCATTTTTCCTCTTCGACGAAGGAATCTAGATGAATTCTGCGCCAGCCGGTGCGAGATGCTTGTGTTATTGCTGTCACCTCTCCCTAATTGATCGCGATTTGCGGCTTTAGAATAACCCCCTCCGTACTTTATTTAATTTGGTCGAGTGCAGTAAAAGGGAGGGAGGGATGGGTCACGGATGTTAGCTGCACGTGCTTTTATTCTCTTTTTAACTCGGAAGCGGCGGCCTGCAAGGCGAGTACAGCTGTATGCAAATAACGCCTCGGGCAGCGCAGGCAGCGGCTCGCCTCTTGCCTCACTGGCACATGGCCGGCGAGCGCCACCATCCAATCACCGACGCCTCCGAGTCTTGTCGGGCAGATCCCCTAGTCCCGTAGCAACAAGACGTACTGTCCGCATTCCTTCTGACGCGGGGCACGCTGTACAAAGGAGGGAATGAAGGGATTTAAATTGTATCACTATCGAAAGCACGGCAGGTTCTCCTTCAGTTAGTCGCTCTATGAGGAAAAAGCACTCACATGTATATTTATGCTGCCATGCTCCTATAGTACAACATCATTCGTCTAGAGGATGTGTAATCCTCCCCAAAATATAATTTTAACTGAGTGAAATTTTCTTTGCGTATAAAAAACATAGGTTGCGATGTTTATCAGTAAGACGTATGTCCAAATGACTGTAACATACATATTAATGTAGAACGTGTCGGTTATCTTACAGCGCCACACAAATAGGACGTTTAAGAGAAAAAAGTTTCCAAGAGGACCTGTGTAAATTCCAACTTTAGATTACATTAAATTCTATAAACGCGTTTAAATGCAAAGGTAATACATATGAGAGATAGTACATGAAATACGCAAAAAGGTATACCCACGAGGAGTGATACCTATCACAGCGGGCCAGACAGTGTGACTAAAATAAAATGAAATAAATATTCTGTGTCGTACGAATATTCCCCATTCGAATGGTATAATTCATGGATTAATGGAGATACACCGTAGAAAACCACCACTGTTTATAAATAAGGGTGGGGTGAAAACAAATTTTCCCCGTTACGTTGCACATGTTTCATCCGTTATGGAAAGGCAAATTCGTACTCTGGAACATGACAACTGTGAGACTTACACTCTGCCCAAGTTCGTACTGTTACGCATTACGTATACCCACGTTCGTACTGTTACGCATTCCGTCACAGAAATTTGGCTGCACCTTTCTTCTAATTGCCCCGTTTGCAAGCAGACGCCATTTCTTGATAAGCTTTCTTGATAATATTTCTTGACATTTATTTATTTTCAGTCGAGAGTGGGAAATTCCCCTTTAAAACGAAGCAAGCAATGCGTTATTCAAATGTATTATGTTTTAAACGCCGAGATCAAACTGCCATGTTCTTGACTTTATCCGTAACACTTGACATCTAATTAAAATGGTTTCTTAATGTTCTGGACAAATGTCGTGGCAGTTTCGTTCATATATTAGCCACACAAAAACACCCAGTCCCAGCCAATTGAAATAGATTTATTATTTAACAGCATGTGTTTCAGAAACTAGAGACACATTTGACATGAATCGCAGTTCTTACGTTTTTGTTTGATATATTTATCAATATTAAAACGTATTAATTAATCCCATACATACCTACTTTAATACGCAAAGTCGGACATTTCACATAAGCGTTTTGACGACGCCTGTAACGCGTAGGGAATATGAAATGTAATCAGAGGTCTGATCCAAGAAAGAACGTTTTTTGTGTTGTATTTGGTTTAGTTTCCCTGTTATGTCAGCAGAGAGCAACGGGACTGGCGGAAAAAGGTGACTCAGATTGGTCAGGCACGTTTTAATTAGGTCTGCGGGTGGTTTCGACGGCTCAGCAAAATTAACACAATCGTTTCACATCATATGTAAGATTTTAGAACATGTCATTACTCCACATTGAATGCAAAATACATCGAACCAATTCATTAAAGTGGGAAACATGTTTTACCATTTATACATTATGTTGAAGGAAAATGGGATTTGTTAAATTAGTTGAAAGACTCTTTGAATTTGAAATTATATTATGGGCCTATTTTAGATATATTTAATGTTGAAATGCATTTGACTAGCTCGTTTTTATTTGGACAGGTGTTTACAGTGTGAGACGAAGTTAAAACCAAACCAAATTTTAACAAAATGAAAATTTTGAATCGTGAATATTACTATGATTTAGATGCGTTGCATCAGGATAAACCCCATATATTTAATACATGATTTAATACGAGAAGAAAGCTTTTAAGAGAATAAGTAACTAACGGTCAGCATACTGTATGTGTATGTGTGTGTGTGTGTCTGTCTGTCTGTCCGATGGTGACAGGTTAAAGGGGGCAGCGCCGTCCCACTAAAGCATAATTAGATTTTCCAGCTTTATGTAAATGAAGGTCGTGGGGTCAGGGCGGGCGCGTGGCTGTTCCGCAAAGCACACTTTCAAACTTACAATTCCAACATTAAAAAAAGAAAAGACAAAAAGCCCCCCTCCCCCACCCCCGCAACACAAACGCACAAACCACCACCCTGCCCCTCTCTCTGCATCCCAAGTGAGAGCAAACCCAAAAACAATCCGAATTCCCTTGAGGCGACAGGCCGGTACAGGGCACCGCACAACGGTTGCGGTTGTTGGTGAAGGGAGTGAACTCGTAGTTTGAGGGTATGCGGGCTCAGTAGGGTGTTGATGCAGGTTCTTAATGTTTGGTTCGGATTGTACTGAGACTTTCTTTAGATGGGTTTTGTGATCTCGCTTTACCGCTTTGTTCTAGTGTTCTCACGCATTCCCCCGGTGCTGTAATTCCCTGTTTTCGATGGCGTTCACACACACACATATATTTATAGGGCAATGTAGAGGAAATGTTACAATCTTGCTATGATGTATGATGCAAAAGCGAGTAACAGGTATACTGTACACATAAACAAGGATACATATGTTTTAAAATAAATTACATATAAGTATAAATACCTCCAATGTTTTCATTCAAAATCATGATTGTGTGACATATCAAAACGTTAGATAACGGGTTCTTTGAGATATATGTACTTAATATATATAAAAAATCAACAACAAGGTCATGTTAATAGTTTCTTGTTTTTGTGTACGATATACCTACTGCTATTTTTCGTTGCACCAGTTGAGCAGTTTTACTTACTTTTCACTTGGGCTAGATAACAACGGAAAAGGGAAGGGAAAGCCGAAAAAAATGTAGCCGATTCGTGTGTGAGTATTTATATGTATACGATACTCGAAACGCTATTTTAGCATATCTGGAGACATAAATGCAGTTTTATGAGAAATTTAAAACGTTTTGGTGACACGATCGTTATCTTAAACATATAGGGTGAGAGAACCAAACCCCTAAACTAACAATAAAACTATTTAGCCCTGCTTAAGAACACAAAATATGCAGACCAACTTGGTTAAATATAAAAGGCTACAAAGGTGAGTTTATTGGGACTTTGAGAGCTTTTATTTGAGGTATACGATCTTTTGTAGGACGCTTATCGTATTCTGGAAGTGCCTGGTGTGTGATCAAAATGTATTCCTCCCATTTTCATTGCGGGAGACGAAAGAAGGGGGTGTGTATGGGGTATCTTTTCGTTTCTGGTGGATTGGAGACGTGAAATGAAAAGGGTTAATTTCGTTGACAAAGGCAAGGCAGACTGCTCCCATTGTTGAGATCAGACGCTCCCGGGAGGATGTGAGGGCGGCTTGGGGGTGAACTGCGCTGATGGAGCTGGAATATTCTTCTTCATCCATCTTTTATATTCAGAGATCCGTTGGGATAAAGCCTCTCTACACATACACAATAACCAATCCGCGTATACCTACAAGTTTCCATCATCTTAACAACCCCCTGTCCAGACACGCAGTCTTTCTAGCGCCCCGCGCTCGCACACACACAGACATACCGTTTCCCTCATTTCCATTCTCTCCCCCTGTTGAATGAAGACAAAGGTACGGCACGTGTTTGCTGAATGGAATCCCAGAGGACAGCGGGCGAACAAAGGCAGGAGAAGCTTGGCGTGTGGCATGGCCCAATCTACATAATGATGAGGGACCACGCGTCAGGGAGTAGTGGGTTTGGCGGGAGGGAGGGGGCTGACATCTGCCGCCCCCCCCCCCGAGACACGGGGTGGATCAGGTTGCCGGGCCGCCACTATTGGCGCTTGGTCTATAGCCATCTGCGTTCCCTCAGGCGCACAATGGGAGCCGGGTGCCTTTAAAAACACAAGGCGAAGCAGAGTTAGTCAGTATCGGACAGCGTGTCAAGGCAGACGTGAAACGTTTAAAATTTTCAAAGCAGTTCGTCCAATTACGGTTGATACTTATTATTATTTGCGCTGGAATACTGACAATTCGCTATGCCACGTGGTTTTTTGATAAAGCGCACGAAAAAGACTGTCGCGGTCTCGTACAGGGTGCGAGAGGACGGCTCGCCGACGCAGACGCTCCCAGTGCCGGTCTCCGCTATGCCTTGCTGCATGGATAGAGTACTGAGCATCCCTGAAACTTTCCCCTTGGATTGCGATCAAGTCCAGAGCATCCAGAGTCGGATAAGTTTGGGCGGGATGCCCGAAGCTCACTGCCCCCCGAGTCTTAGTCCAAACCGGCCTACCAGCGGGGAATACCTCCAGAAATATCACTCATTAGACTACCTGGACCGGAAGCTCAACTCCAGATCCCCTGTTCAAGCCGAGTCTTTTCCAGAGTCAAGCTTCACAATCAGAGGGTCGCCGCTGCAATCGCTCCCTTCTTTGGCTGAGATGACAACCAAATTGGGCGCGGAATGCAGCGAGAGAGAGCCCAGAGCGCTCAAAAGACCCGCCCATGCAAATAACAAAGCCAAACAAACGAACTCAAAAAAGCACAAACCTTCGTGTCCCACACCGGGGGAAAAAAAACTGAGCTATCGCGATGAAGTGACAACATCGCCCGTTCTGGGACTGCGCATCAAAGAGAACCCAGAAGAGGACGCCAAGCCGCGGTCTAACAGCCCCCTTGGGGAGTTTATTTGCCAGCTCTGCAAAGAAAGGTACTCTGATCCGCTGACTCTGGCGCAACACAAGTGTTCCCGCATCGTCCGTGTCGACTATCGCTGCACCGAATGCGAAAAGGTCTTCAGCTGTCCAGCTAACTTGGCTTCCCATCGCCGCTGGCACAAGCCAAGGAGCCCGAAACCCGAAGGCAACCAAGAGGAAGTGTCCCTCACTTCGGTCTCGGTCAACGAGAACCGGAACATTGTCGCACCAGACCCAGGTATATCATCATTGCCGCCCTCTGACTCTGGGTCCGAGGAAGAGCTGCCCTTCAGTTGCCCGCGGTGTTCTAAGAAATTCCGACGACAAGCGTATCTGAGAAAACATATGGCTCTGCACAAAAGAGAGTCAGCACGCCCGCAACAGCATGCCAGTATCGCGGAAGAGAAGGCAAAACCCAACCAAGAGGCTGTAAAACTAAGCAGCCCTGCCGAACACAGCCCCCTTTACCTGGCGAGAGATTCGCCAGCAGCGGAAGTTCAAGCAATCGAGGCGTATGCTTGTAGATTCTGTGGGGACAACTGTTTCTCTTCGCCTGGGCTGGTCCTACACGTCAACAAATGTCACCCGACAGAATCTCGTCAGGTTATTGTGCTGTCACACACAACTTGAATTGCTAAAATACGCAGAATAACCAAATGAGAACGAAGGCTTCCACTCGCGTGCGTCTCCTTCGTAGATAACAGTGTCCTTAATGTAAGAACATTTACTTACGCGTGGCGGCAAAAGAGACGCCTGGAGAATAACAAGGGTGTCAAAGGGTTGACCAAGCACCCAAAACTGCCTAGCCTCTTAGCCTTTTTCTGTGAATGTGTTCGTGTGTGTGTGTGTGTGCGTTTTCTCCTCAAAGGGGATTGAATGGCCTATTAAATTATATTTATTTATTAACGGCTTTTTGTACGGACCTTGTTTGCTGCTCTAATGTTATTATATAAATGCATTTAATCACCTGGATTACAATGGAAACTTATTTTCTGATTATAGTTATTTTGTGGAGTTTGTACAACAATGAAAATCGCCAAATAACATTTTTCTATCCTTATGGGTTCGCGTATTTAAGGAAATAAAAACATAAACAACCATTGCATGTGTGTGATTACAAACTTATTTACAGCGTAAAATATACATACATTGTAAATACCCAAGGGGATCTTTTTCATCAACGTCTACACAGAATTGTTTCTCCACGGCCTAACATAGATACATTGCGAGTTTCTTGGTCAGTTTTTATGTTTAAATAAGCGATTCACATTTATAATGGACGCAAAGGCATGTCGTTCTTACACCCTTTAAGTCAGGATCCTTTGAAAAAACCGGGTTTATCCGTGTAAAACGGATCTGCAGAATAGCACGTGTATGGTCTAAAGAAATAAACCGAAATTGTCCGTACAGCCTATTATAGTCTTGGTGTTACAACACCGGCCCCCACCCGATGAAAATCAAGTTTGTTTCCTCTACTTCGTGTACGAAAACCCTGCCACGTGCCGGTTCCTTGGTCTCGTTACTCTGAAACACGGCGATCAACTGACGCATCCTCCACAACCTGGCGCAGAAAGTCGGCAAAGACGCACAGTGAACAAGTGTTCATCAACGTATTACACACTAACTAATGCCCTATTATTTAAGTCATGCCCGACTTCAACAATCAAAACTGGGCCATGCTTTTTCGTGATCTTAATTATCTTAATAGGGGACTTTTTCATTTAAAAACACCGAAATGTTCCCATCCCCGTACACATTTCACTTGGCCTTTCCAATTAGTTCAACCGAATTTAACTGTTAGTACAATTTTGAAAGGGATACTTTTATGGAATATTTTTAAAAAACTATAGGACGCTTTTCTTCACAGTTCTGTTTCATGTGAGTTTCATAATCTGCGGGTCTTATCTCGGACTCTGCTAACCAGCTGCCCTTCCCTACGCCCCGCCCCTCTTCTTTTCTCCTTCTCTGTCTTAATTGTCTCCGTCGTCGACTTGAATAGTGTCGGGTGGACGCCTCAGGGAACGGGGGTGTTGGAGTTGGGGTTGGGGTTGGGGTTGGGGTTGGGGAGGGGGGAGGAGGAGCTGATAGGGACTGGCACGGCGGAAGCTCCACGGTGGTGAGGGTGCTCGGAGCGCGACGGGTGGGCGTCTGCTTTAGCCTGTCCCCGCTTGCGCAGGAATGCTTTTGATAACCGCACAGCCCCGGGTATGCGATCACTTGCACCTTCTGGGAAACGGACCCGAATTCTGCGCTTTCTTTTGGTCTCCGACTTCGCGAATCCCCACCGCCCTTGCCCCCCACCAAATATAAGTCTCGCTCTAACTCAGGACAAAAGCCATGTGTTTTGGAAGGGTGTCCCATTCACATTCATCTCTATTTGTCTGGATATAAAGGTTAGAATATGTAGGTCATGCACGCTTGCAATGACGGTGTCTTAAATTCCTAAATTCTTAAAGGCATTTCAGATACAGCATTTAAAATAGCTTATTTAGAGTAGGCTATATCACACAGATTGTTTTTTAGATATGGATTCTGTATTCGACAGTTACGGCAAAATTAATAAGGTAACACAACATGGCAATATTTAAAACAAATTACTAATGATTATTCTTTAGTTATTACTAATTACTAATGACATCCCAATCAGCATGACCCCTATCTCAAGGTTTAACCCTTAAACGGAGATACATCTGGTGGCTCTTGTGCAGCCAAATTCTGCACACAACTAACAATCTGTATTCTTATATCAAATAACCAAAGCGCTTATATAGACTTATCCAAAACAACACCCGAAACAGAGTTACGCCGACAACAATAACAAAAGCATACGTAAATCTTTGTTCTTTCAGACAAAGATCAGCCTAAAAATAAAAACAGATACTCTACTGTGATAAAAAAACTACTCAGGGGAAAAGAACAGGTGCATATCGGGTGGCCTCTCTGTCCCCAGTAAATGCAAATATTTTTATGAAAGCTCAGGATATTGATTCCTTGTTGCTGAACATTAAACATGCACTGTTTATCTTCTCTGTCTAACTGTAGTTGACTGACAGTTCCAATCTGTATTAGTCTTTTAGCTTTGAGTTTAGAGGTTTAGTGACTCACGGGGACCTCTTTGCTGAGAGCGACACACATTTTTATTTTCTTAATTTCAAGGTTGGCACTGGACTGAATGTACTGACTTAGTTCTGGTTGTACAGCTAGTGGCAATGGTGCCATTTGCTTTTCATCCCCTCTGTGGCCTCCCCAATCTCTCTCAGTGAGAGTGGTTTTTCCGGCATTCGTGCCCCCATGTCTGGGACACCCGCCCCACTCCCGCCCTTCGGGGCACCTGCCCTTCGAGACCAGTAGTCCAGCAGCTGGGACACCCAACTGACCTTGACTGTGGCTGAGGATGTTACGGAGGAGAGAGGTCAGAGAGCAAAGGGGCGAGACTATTTCCACACAAAAGGCTCAAACAAGCTGTCACTGGTGGCCGGGACAGTTTCCATGTAGAGGAATAAGGCAGCCATGGCCGATGCCCCATTGCAGTTTATTGCTCAGTGTTATCCTGTGTCTGAGTTGTCCTTGGCCTAGAGACAGTGAAGCAAGGGCATTGGGTTCTTAATAGAAAATATATATTGTCTTGTTCAATTCAACCTATGTGTATAAATTATGCTTATTATTATTGTTATAGTTAAATATTCCTGCATATTCCTAAAACATTTCAGACTGATAAAACCAGGATTAAGAATTACTGCCCTATAACTGCTATAAAAAGGCATTTGCCAGATCAGTGGGACTCTCTGCAAGGGGGTTCCAGAAAAGGCATTTCCAATGTGACGTGAGGGAGACGTGCACCTCTCTCCCAGGGAGCGGCTCATTCAGGCAGGAAGGAGCAACGTTAACATCTAGAGAACTCACTGGTGAAAGACAGCGGAGGGCTTTTAGCCCCGAGTTTGGGGGAAAGGTTCATTTATAAGACATGCGGTCTCCAAGAGAAAGCAAGGAAACGGCAGATTTTTAATTCTCCAGGGTCGAGGCATATGTGTTGGCCGCTGGCAAGTTCTGGATTGGGTGAACCGTTACGTTACTGCTTTTATGTCTTTTTAAAAAAGGCTCAAGGCTCAAGTTATGTCAGCAGGATGTGTTATTTTAAGGTTAGTGTTTTACAGATAAAGGTGTTTTCTCAACAGTATCATCTCTGGGAGGTTAAAAGCATTTCCAGTGATGAAAATGTCATGCAAGTCAACCTATTTTGTGTGTAGAAGTTATATTGCCTGTGTGACATAATACTCAGGAAAAACAAGACGCTGTTTAGGGGACGGCCTGTATAAAGCGAGACACGGTATAGGGGACGGCACGTACTAAGGGAGACGCGGTTAAGGGGACGGCACGTACTAAGGGAGACGCGGTTAAGGGGACGGCACGTAATAACGGAGACGCGGTTAAGGGGACGGCACGTACTAAGGGAGACGCGGTTAAGGGGACGGCATGTACTAAGAGAGGCGCGGTTATGGGGACGGCATGTACTAAGGGAGGCGCGGTTAAGGGGACGGCATGTACTAAGGGAGGCGCGGTTTAGGGGACGTCACGTACTAAGGGAGGCGCGGTTTAGGGGACGGCACGTACTAAGGGAGGCGCAGTTTAGGGGATGGAGAGTATAAAGGAAGAAGGCAGGGCTTTTCTGTTCTGTATTTTAATGCAAACAATAGGGTGGCGTGTCGACAGCTGCCCTGTTTAAACCTGACCATATGGCTGGCTCATGACCTCAACACCCAGCACAATGCACAAAATTAATAAAGAAAAATAACTTATCAGATTACTAACCAAGTAAGAATACATCAAGACCGAGCAGGATTAATCGATTAACAAATCGCACGTATGCCTTAGAGAACTGATAATTAAGGCCCTAGGCTTTCTATAACTGACCCGTGTCCTGACAACAGCGCCCTCTCACATCCCAAAGATTTGCCGTTTATTTTTTTTGGCCAAAAGTTACTTGTTAAACATAAGTCTAGATCAAGGCAAGCAGTTTACCCTGAAGGTTAGGGTCTTATCTGTTGTAGAGAACACATATACCTGTTATTACCATCTGCTTTACGTAAAACAAGGATTAGGTGCATTAACATGGACTGTTGAGGAAACTTTTAATTAAATTCATTTCTTTGACATCTGTCTTTTGCCCCTAAAGACACTCGCCTGAGTGGACTGTGAGGCCGTTTATTGAGAATAATAACAACTAAATAATTATGTTTGGTGTGAGTTGGCTTTCTCACAGAAAAAACATCAGGACAATTTGGCTACTTACCTGTAAGCCCCTAGTTCAGTTTTGGCTTAATATTGTCTCCACGAATCAGCCACCTATCCATTGGAGAGAAGTTACTGCTACACATTTAGCAGAACACACATGCCAGTCTATGAATTTTCATGAAATCAAATCCTCTATGTGTAAAAATTCATATCTCTCTGTATAATCACAAAATTCATGTGTTCATACACACAAATAGACATTTTATTAAAATTTCATTCCAAGTCAAAAATCAATTGAGAAATATTTAATTGATAATTAAAAGCTGATAATTTCCTTATCAGAAAAAAGAATTGGCACAAGTGTGAAAAAGAAAGCATGAGATTAGGAAAGGGGCTGACCGCACACTAACAAGCAGCCAATCAAACGCTGTTCGTCTTGAAGACAACAATATTTCTCTAGCAGTAACCCCAACCCAAACAATAAGACCGAAGAAATATCAACAAAATCTAATTTACTTGCTATAGAGCAGACATCTGCCCAGTTATGAATTTTGATAGGATCTCACGTAATCAATGATAGAAGCATTAGGAGCCAAGTGTGAACAGTACCATCGAATAAACACTTAATTTATGCTTCTTTGGGTCCAAGAAAGATCCATAACTTGGATGAATAACCTCTGTAATTTGGCATTAATGTAAAACTGTTCTGGGGAAAGCTATAACCATGAAGCAAAGAGTTGGGAAAAACAGGACGTTCATGGAGAAAACATCAAAACGCCAGTCAGGTGTTAGGTCTCCACGACAAAAAATGCTGTCTCCATCCGTTTTATTCCCCTCAGCAGCCCACACAAGTTTTACAACAGAGTTGTGTGCAGGGCTAGCTCATACTTCAAAGAGACTTTTAATATGTAAAACCGCAAATCTGAAACTTGCCTAAATCACACCCAAAAAAAATAACAATAATTAAATAATCAAATTAATATGACAAAAAAAGATCATTGACAAACATGCTATAGATGAAAGTTTGGAGTGAGACAGATCAGGAAAGAGAAACAGGACCAAATGTAAGACGAGCTGTTACAATCGCTAGTGGGCGCTGTCGGACAACAAAAAAGGCTCAATAGTCTCCAGAATATTGAAAGGCAGTAAGAGGTCATAACCGTCCAACAATCGCATTACAGGCATTCAATAATAACAGAGAATTTTTCAAGTATATAGAGTGGCCAATCAGCGTGTGTCTCAGCTTAAAACAGTAACCATTAAAATAGTGCAGTACATTTGAATAAAAATTAGCCTCACCTGCTTATTTAAAACTGCAACACTGCTAGATAATCAGAGTGAAGGGAAAACTGAGGACTGAACTCAATCCACCACAAAATGCTAACGAAATTCAAAGCGTATACTGACAATTGGTAATATTGATTAAGCGAGCATAAAACTTCAGCTTTAGAATCTCTTTTACAAGCTATACCAGAAAGCACACAGGTTGTCAGGACTGTCAAAATCAATTTTAGAGTCAGCGAGATATCTGAAACCAAGGTGGTTCCTATGTGTGGTATCTGCTAGTGTAGCACACCAAGACAACAACATAATAACTACTTTGTAGTTTGTAGTCCGATTATCTTTGAGTTTAACCGTTATTGTATATCAGGAATTGTTCCATTCCTGGTGGGCCCTAGCTGGAGACATTGTAAAACACACCATTGAGATTTGAAGGTTGACATATTTCACCGCGGGGCAGTGGTGGCAGCTGCAGCAGCTGGCTCCAGCGATCCCGTGACCCGGAAGCGGATGCCGTCCCCAGGAAGCGGGGAGGGGATAAGTGGACAGAGCCAGCACAGGTACCAACGCACGCCGAGACACTCCCGTAGGTTCCCCAGCAGGCCCAGGCAGTAGGGCCGACGGTTTGAGTACCACTCCCGTGTGGTCTGGCCACGCAGCATTAGGCCCACGTGGAAGAAGAGGAAGGCAGCCACCAGCAGGAAGCCCACCACACAAGTGTCCGCAATGAATGCAAAAGCAAAGGCCTGTGCGGTCACCTGACCTGGGGACAGAAGGGGATCGGAGAGGGAGACAATGAGAGAGATAGTTATGAACACAGTGGGGGACAATGAAGGAGAGGTGTGGGTGGGTTGTATATTTGGGAAGGAAAAGGAGAATAAGAAACAAATGCCCAGTGGACAAACTGTGGTCAGCAAAACACCTGAAGAACTTTACAACTCAGTGTAAAATAAACAGCACAGTGTAAATGAGCGTAGTTTAGTCATCTCTCTGTTGTGACATGAATATCCAATATCATGTCCCCAATGCGTCAATCGTCACAGCAATCTCAGTAGCCACTGGCCGACACGCTAACCGCACTGCGTGACTCACCAGAGACAAGCATGATCCAGGGGACCATGAGCAGCATGACGCTGTGCAGGGTCACGCCCTCCTTCAGGATAACGATGAAGACCTCAGCGTTCATCACCACGGCGTACAGCAGGCCGGCCCACATGAACAGCAGGCAGCTCAGGAAGTAGCGGTAGTTACGGAAGCCCACGCACTGGCCGAAGAAGACGCAGTGGTGGTCGCGCCGCAGCACGCACACGTTACAGTCGTAGCAGTGCGAGCAACGTGGAGGGGTGTGGGTCTCACAGGTGTAGCAGTACCTGTTAGGAGAGAGGAAGGAGTAGTGGGTCTTGCAGGTGTACCAGTGCCTGACAGGAAGAAGGGAGGCAAAGTGAGCTGAGGGTGTTAAATAGTACACCCCCAACCTGTACATATTAATCATCTCCATCACTGTGGTCACTGATGAGGCACAAGGAATAAAGGTTCAGTGGATTATCCAAAGGCAGGCATTTTGGAATTATTACTGTTCTTAGTTCAGCCCCCACAGCACTCCGCCTACACAAAACTTAGAACATTGCATGGACTCCCACACCTATCCAGTACAAATCTATATAACTCGTGAGTTCCACGCCACGGCCAAAGTAGCCACATATATCACCCCAAAAGTCAAGTTAATGTCAAACATCAATATGGCAATTTCTATTAGCTAATTAAGCTAGGTGTATACCACAATTAACAAGACGGTATGGCTTAATAAAAAACACAGGGACAGTGTGTGACTGTAGAAATGGGAAAGCAGTTCGCACTTACTTCCACCCTTGACCCATGCCATCCCCGTCTAGGAATACGCCCCGAATGCTTGGGCTGGTTTTGAGAAACAACGAGGCGTTCCATGATATGTTACCCAACATGAAGTACTGCAAGGCGAGGTGAACTGCTTTCCAAACCGCCGACCACTCATCCTTTTTTTGCTCCGGTTTCCGAGGCGCCTCTACCACCACCAGGTAGCTAACCTCTGCGGTGATGGCCAGTACCAACACCGTGTTGACTACGACAGGCAGGTAGCGACAGGCTTTCTCCAGGTGACTCCTCGCTCGGGCACCGAAGCTCGACATGTTTGTCGCTCTATTTATGTATATATTTTCACTACACACAAACGCAACGGCACAATAATGTAGCCTAGTTATCCAACTAGATAAACTGTTAATATTAAATTCTTCATAACACGGAAGTTGTCATTCCAGATACTATAGAAGACAAAATTGTTGGCAGACGGTGGTTTCCTATTATCTGTTATGACAATGATATAGAGTTAAAATAACCCTTTTGTTAATAACTTATCTCGAAAACTGATCAAATACGTAGTTAGCCTATTTACACAAACAATTCGGGGGTATTGTTTGAACTGAGAATGAATCGGATATGTGTGTAATGTAGTTAGCAACATAGCTGGTTACCTCGGTACTGACAGACGATATGCCCTAGAAAAGACATTTTCAAAATATACTTTCAGTTATCGTAAAGTGTGAATTAGCCCTCAACCGCGGTATCGTTTCAGCTAGTTTAAAAAGTCTACCAACAGCAACCTGCTTTACATACCGGTGTTGCAATTAAATAAATCCTTCGTCTTCCGTATTTATTTTTAAAGAGTTCCTAGTTACGTGCCCCGTATCCTAAATGAAGACGCACTGTTTCTAGAAAATGTCAATATTTGAACAATTTATTTAATCACAATTAATATGCCACTATCCCTTTGTAGATAGTTGTCTCTTTTACACTCTTAATCTTTAACAGGGAATCCTCATTCAGATCTTTATTCAGTTTTATTTTTTATATTTTATGGACAATGTACTATGGTATTTTCATTATTTTGTACACCAGTAGTACTAAGTAGCCACATGCATACTATCTCAATACTAATATACTAATCTCAAAAAAGAACAAGCTTTTGATCTGTCTAAACCATAAAGGTACTTTTAAACCATTATTTTAGTTTGTTTGTCGTTATTGAGATGAAGTTCCGAAAAAAATAATTTTGCATTCTACGACAATCTAAGAATATGACACACATATATGACTTCTATTCCTTCCCTTCCTGTCCCTCCCCCAAAGCGCATTATCCCAGTGTTAATCCTCTGTAATCCAGAGCCATGTCAGAGTTGCAACGACAGCGGCCCAGGCAGGATGGCGACCTGGTACCTGGGTGGTGCAGGAGACTTCTTTGGGCCCACAGGAACCCAGGGGATGCAAGACAGGTCAGTTCTGAAGCACATAAAATTCTTCTCTCCAGCCTCATTTCAGTTTAGGGTACCTCAGAGTACTTTCACCATTCCTCTTTTACCCTGGCAAAAAAGAAAATAAAGAAATAACAAAGAAATATCTTAATACATGCTTGATGGAGCTGGAAAGAAACAGAGAAAACGCTCTTGGTTTTAAATGGTTTTGAAGGAATTAATATAATAAGTCACTAAACAGGAACGCAAAACCATATTATTAAAAAAGTTACAATGCGTAATTTAACCACATGGTGGAAGTGTTGCACTTTATATTGTTTGCTAAAACTGTCACTCGCATTTTCCGATTGATTGTAGTGCTCTTTTTTTATTGATTTATTTGTTTAACCACAGTTTCACCACAGCGCCCTGGACAGAATGAGTTGTATGATTTCACAGTAATGTGCTTTTATTAAGTTAAGGGGCAAGATCATGGAGTGACTTAAAATGGTCTGAGTTAGGCATGCTTGGTCGGTTGCATATGCAAATGTCACGTGTGTTTTATATATATATAAGTCAAAGTTACATGAAATAACAAATTGGAAACTTCTAAAGGCTAAAATAATGACAAATAAATGACCTGCTTGTGTTCTTAACTAATGTAGCTGATTGCCAGTTCATTAAAAATACTATTTTGCTAATTTAATCTAATTTTCATAGCTGTGAAGCCGCTCTCTGCCACAGAGAACAAACCCTGACTATGGAATCGTAATGATGAGCACAGTAATTGTTATTGAATTGTGAGGTTTTTTAATGTCTATCTGCTGTTTCCTGTCCTACCTGCTTCACCTCCCACAGTGAGCGAAGGAGGGTGGACCTGCAGAATGCCCTTGTTTGCCAACAGAGGGCACAGCACCTGTGAGTGAGATTGGTGGTAAACCCTGTGGACAGATAGTGATGACAGTTAGTGACCCGATCACTGGCCTAGAATCAGGTCAATGCTTTTTTGCTCAGAAAGGTCAGGGTTGGTACCTGGCCTGCTTTAGCTTGTCCAGGACCAGTAACGTATTCAGTATTATGTCAATGCACGCTTACAGATTTCTGACGATGTCTGAAATCTGAATATGTTTTCTGAATTGGGGGGTTCAAACAAGGTTGAAGCTGTGTGGTGTTGGTTTGTTGGGTTGAGTCTGTGTGGTGTTTGTCTGTTGGGTTGAGTCTGTGTGGTGTTGGGTTGAGGCTGTGAGTGTTAGTCTGTTTGGTTGAGTCTGTGTGGTGTTCGTTTGTTAGGCTGAAACTGTGGGGTGTGCATGCTATAACCAGATGTGGGTGTGCCCAAACAACCATGCGGATGTCTGCAGCAGTCGGGCTGCGCAGCTGCGTGCTCAGTGGCAGGAGGTCAGCGAGCGAGAGTGCAGGGCCAGGCACCGAAACCGGCTGCTGCTCCAGGACTTCCAGAGGGCCCAGGACACACTGCGAGACCTGGCTGCCCGCACCGCTGCCATGAGGACCATCCGCGTGAGGACCAACATGGGGGAGGGGGCAGCTTTCAGAAATTAACACTCCATAAGTTGTATCTGCTGGGTTAGCTCTGGTTTTGTACCTCTATCCGCGCTTGCCTTTCACAGCTGGAATTGAGCAACCACCCCACACCAACTTCCTCTTCTGTCTCATCTGCCTCTTTCTCAACACTTCCTCTCCTGCCTCTTCCTCAACACTTCCTCACCTGCCTCTCCAGGTTGAGTATGAGAAACAGCTAGAGCAGTATTTCCCCCGCTGGCAGCAAAGGCTCAAGGAGAAGAAACTGTCTGTGCAGCGCAAAGAGGTACAGATTGCTGAGTCGCTACTAGGGGGATTGAAATATGTTGATTGGTATTTCAGTTTATATAGCTCAGCTGGCACTTCTACCCAAGCCTAATTTTATGCACAAATATTTATCATTTGTTTAAATGCTGTAAGTGTTTGAAAATAAAATCTGGGGATTGTTCTTCAGTTGATTGGTACAATCCTAGATATCACACCAGCAGGTAGAGCTGCACCTGAAAGATTACCATAGGAGGATGGAGGAGGACAGTGATGAGGAATTGAACAGCTGTGCCCCCTACATCTACGCCTCTCCTTTCATCCCACAGATTCACACGCCACCACCTGGTGGAGACAGTGAGTGTTCCCTTCTCCTTGTGAGAGTGTCCATATCCTCCATCAGCACTGTACGCTCTCTCCCTAAAGATGCCTCTGTTTTCCAGGTCACCTCCAACCAGGGAAAAAAGCCCCGGTGGCCCTTGGGGACTACACCCAAAACGCCCCACCTCAGCAATGGAGCTCTGTGATGTACCCCTCTGGGCTGCACCCATCTGTTCCCCAGCCCGGGAGCCTCCCCCAAGCTGGCTACCTTTCCCAACAGACTCAGCACTCGCCCACCAACGAGCCCTTTGACTCCCACTGCCCCCCCCCTCACCGGAACACCCTGGTGGAGCCCCTTCCTGACTGGTATGGCCTATACAGCAGATTCCCACTAGGGCCACAGTTCGGTCCCTCCCAGGTTCCCTGGCCTGGGTTCCATGGCATGGATCCCAGGGGTTGGGGCAGGGGTACGCGACCAGAGCAGGAGGACCAGTTTGATGTGACTGTTCCGGGAAGACGATGGGAGAGGGAGGGTGGGGAGGACGGAGTGTCCTGCCAGGAGGGGACTAGCAGCTGGAGACGACAATGTAAAGAGGGCAGGGAGAAGGTTGGCCGTAACATGCTTGGCCTGGACATCAAACCAGGTCAGCTGTTGTCCCTAATCCTGGTGGATCCAAGAAACAGTTTAGCATCAGTTTAAAGAATCATACATTTCACATAAACCTATTATAATTACAGTTGCTAACCAACATATCTTAACTGCTACAAGACATGAAAAAGAAAGCAGACTGCCACAGAAAAGAGATTGTAGTGTTATGTTTTAATGACACACATACA
This sequence comes from Hiodon alosoides, assembly GCA_025775065.1. Taxonomy (NCBI): domain Eukaryota; kingdom Metazoa; phylum Chordata; class Actinopteri; order Hiodontiformes; family Hiodontidae; genus Hiodon; species Hiodon alosoides. The sequence continues at coordinate 6,258 of JAOYSI010046394.1, read as the reverse complement.
CATACAGACACACACAAATACACGCACAATTTTAAGACTGCAATTTTATGAGTGTGTGTGTGTGTGTGTGTGTGTGTGTGTGTGTGTGTGTGTGTGTGTGTGTGTGTGTGTGTGTGTGTGTGTGTGATGTTGCAGTGCGCCTCTCAGACGCTCAAGGGGGCACCAGTGAAACCAGTTCCGTCTGCAGTGAGACTACCCGGACACAGAGGAAGAGGAGAGAGAGGAAAGGAAGAATCCAACGAAGCTGTACTGACAAAGAGGGATTAATTAAGTACTGTTGTCTTTCACCACTAGGGGCTGCATTTAACTGGCTGTACTCTTGCTTATGAGTAAATGGAACTATTTACATGGCTTTTTAATTTTCAGAATTAAAACTATGCATTGTGTGCAGTGCGTTGAAAAGCAACCACAAGCACTCCAGGAGCACCCTGGGACTCCAGGAAAATTAACCCATCCTCTCTGATATTAGGGCCTTGGTTGGCTCAGTGGCAGCCACACTCACACACCACTCTGAGGCTGCCCGGTCTCCCGCACTTCACATGGGACGGACAGCGGACATGAGAGCAAACTCTTCAGCAGAGCGACAAATGACCGGCGCATCCTCTGTAAGCGATGGGGATATTGTCACAGTGCCTTCTGCTGGAGAGACACACCAGGCAGAGAGTCTGAGCCAGGAAGAGGGGCCGGAGACAGACGAGAGAACCGAAGGGGTAGCGGAGACCCAGCAGATCGGCCAGGAAGAGCTGTGTTTTACCCTGAAGAGAAGGGGAGAAGAGATAAAGGAAGAGGAAGGGGGAGAGGACATCGGTGGGGATAGGAGAGAGGGAGTGAGAGATGAAGGACAGGAGGAAATGAAACAGGGGGACAGTGAGGAGGAGACAAACAATAATGGTGAGGTGGAAATGTTGACAGGGGCAAGAGTAGACCTAGGTTTGGGAGAAGTGGAGTCTAGGGGTAATGAAGGTGTTTCAGAGCATGCGGAGGACCAGTCTGAGGAAGAGGAGTCAGGTGAGATGTCTGCAGGAGAGGATGGGGAGGAGGTGCAGAGCTCAGATATGAAAGGGGTAGCTGAGGGAGGTGAGGTGACTAAAGGGGAGCTGGAGGAGGAGGATGAAGAGAAAGAGGGCCAGTGTTTGGAGGAAAAGGTGGAGGGGCCTTCTGGGGAAGATGGCCAGGGAGAAGTGAGTCAGAATGAAGATGAGAAAACAGAGGATGAAAGGGGAGGAGCTGGTAGTTTGGAGAAACGGGGAGAGGTAGAGGAAGAGGAAGATGAGAATGGAGAAAATGAAGATGAGGAAGGGATAGGAGAGAGCGAGGGAGAGGGAGAGGAGAGAACTGCGATACAGAAAGCAGGTACAATAGACAGCAAGGCGGAGGAGAGTGAGGGAGAAACAGATTCAGAAGATGAAATCATCAGCTCACAGCTGGATAGTAGGTGGGTCCCCTCACATAACTTTAAAGTATGTCCAGTATGTATGTGCATTTTAGTGTCACTGTTACATGCAATGTTATTGGTAGTAATGATGACATCACCTGCTACAACAAATATTTGAAACTAACAGCATTTACAATATGTACATTTACTGTTTTTTCCGTATATAAACATATATACAATATATTCACAGCATTCAGCTTTACAACCATGTAACATATTTTACAGGAAGAACCAAGCTACAGTAGACTGTCCTGAGATGGGGGGTAAAGCTGGAATTAGTGGAAGCATGGAGAAAATTGAGGAGGATGAGGAAGAGGAGGGGGAGGAAGACGGAGAAGGAAACTTTGATGATGCCGAGTGTGGTGAGGATGGAGAAGATATGGATGAAGATGAGGAGGATATTGAAGAACGTCTGGCTCCACAAGGACACTCCCCAGAACCTCTGTGAGTCTCTTCAGGATTCGTTTGTGTAGCAACTGCCAATCAAGGCAGAAGCTGTGCTTGGAATTTCATTTATAATTTGTTTTAAATAAAAACTTGTTTCACAATTTAAAAAAAAGTTCAATGTAACTTTCCGGAACAGTACAGCGTGTATTTCTGATTAATGCACAATGATTCGTTACACTGTTGAGGGTAATCTTTTCAAATTTGTGAGATACTTAGTGATACATTTCAGGTTATATACCTAGTTTAAAGGTACAACATGGGTTCGCAATTACAGGATTTCAAACGCAATCTACCGGTTGTCCTGTGGAATTTCTACCCCCTGATATAGCTTCTGACCGATGATCATATGAGGAGTATCCTGGAAACTCATAACCTAACAACATTTTATAAGATTTTACATTTTTTAAATATTGACATTTGATTGTTCACGAGTAGTATAACTAAAAATCCCATTACCCAATTCTCACGACCCACAATGCCCTGCATTTTTTCCACTGCATGCGGATGGAACATCCTGTTTCAGATCTCTTCCTGTTCTGGACCAGAAGGGACCTGACCCAGTCCCCGACCTGAAGGGGGAGCCCAAACAACCTGCCTCCTCTCACTCAACCATAAGGTCCTGACATTTTGTTCGTACTGAATGTGTTTTACACCTTTCATTGTATTCAGTAAAGGACATATCTATGGTCCTCATTTGAATGAAGAATCTTACATGTACAAACAATAATAATCACAGGAATGAACAATGTCAGTGGTTCTAAAGCCCAGTGTACCCATAATTATTACTTGATGTGTATTTTTAGGGAGAAGAAACAGAATGCAACAGTGAAAACTAAAGGTAAGACGTTCCATATTACAGACGTTCCATATTACAGGCGTTTCACATTAAAGACATTACAGACATTTCATATTACAGACATTACTGGCGTTTCATATTATACAGGTGTTTCACAAAACAGGCGTTTCACAGTACAGACATAAGACGTTTCACATTAGACATTTCACATAACAGGCGTTTCACATTACAGACGTTTCACAGTACAGACATTACAGACAGCTAGGTTAAAGTTGCTGTTTTGCCCAACACAGGGGTAAACATTAGTCTGTATTTTCCCTGCTTGCAGCCTTGTGGCGAGACTCAGAGAGTGATTCAGGAGAGGGGGAAACTGAGGGGAGGGGACAGCCCACCCTGTCTGTGGAGGAGCCCAATGACTTTGATGATTTTTACGATTAACAAGTGCAGGACAATCCAGGTTCACAGAGTTAGTAATGTGTGTTGTTTTGTTTTAATAAATAAATCAATAAATAAACCTTGTATGTAGGGAAGCAGAGTGTTATTTCCCACATTAAACCAAGAGTGACGCCCATTCATCATTTATCCAGCTAACAGGTACTAGACACCGGTGACCACATCTCCCTGCAGTTTTCCACTATACCTGCAGGGTGAGTGGGTCCTCTGATCAGTCTCATGTGGTTGGTCACCGTTGGTCTCCATGGTGCAGTCTGGGTCTAGCACTGCATGTCTGATGTCTGCATGTCTGATGTGAAACTGCGTTGCACCCATGTAGGTCTCATCATCAGAGCGCCAGGGAGCTTCAGAATGGCCGCACAGGCATTAGGGAACCAGTAGCACGGAGAGCCTATTATGCCATAAAAAACATTGTATAAAATAACCCCCCAATACAGATTTGGCTGAAAACATCGTGTTCTCCTCCAATCCTGCTGCATGGCAGTCTCACTCTGGTCCGTTTCCATTACAGCTGGACATTTTTTTAAAAGCAGCAAAGTTCTGAGTCCATCTAAACCAGTCTGATGCACAATACTACCAGCAAACCAAGGAAATTCAGACCAACCAGATAGGCCCAGAGAGAGACCTGCTCGAACACCTCTTATTCTGTGTCTATTTTTCATCAAAATACTTATGGAGAAGGTTACTGTACCTTTATATGTTATATGTTAATAAGTATATTAGTGAATCATCACACCCTGGGGGTGTGGTTTCTGTGTCAGCGAATCAGGTCAGATGCGTCACCCACACATGGAGTGACAGCAGGGAATGGAGGGAGGGATGAAAGGTGAAGGGACAAACGAAGCTAAGCACAATGTGGTGAGCATCTCTCTCTTTCTCTCATTGTTTGCCTGTGGCTTATCTCACTGGCCCAGTAAGTGCCAAAGACAGCACAGCGCTGTGTAAACACAGGTGGGCCGACTGGACCAGAGGGGGTACAGAGATGGGGGAGAGGGGCAGAGCCAGGGGAGAGGGGCAGAGCCGGGGGAGAGGGGCAGAGCGGGGGGAGAGGGGCAGAGCCAGGGGAGAGGGGAAGAGAGAAGGCCAGGGTAGAGGGGCAGAGCCAGGGGAGAGGGGCATAGTCGAGGGAGAGGGGAAGAGAGAAGGCCAGAGAATAGGAGGAAAATTTAGCATTTGCTACAGCTCGGGAGACAATTGAATTATCCAGGCTGAGGGTTCCGTTCTCTCTGTTGGAGTTGTCTTCATGTTAAGCACATGGAGTTGGCATCGTGTTAGAACACGGAGTTTGCTTCATGTTAAGCACATGGAGTTGGCTTCCCGTTAGCACATGGAGTTAGCTTCATGTTAGCACATGGGGTTGGCTTCATATTAAGCACAGTCAACTTTTCAGCTTTTTACTTCCCTGTGCTCATCAATACCTTTGTTCACACTGGTCAAGATGTAATGAAGAAATTATTTTATTTTACATAGCATGACCAACGAAAGAATAAGGGAGGTGGCAGGGTAATGGGCGGAGGAGGGGATGGGGGTGGGGGGTGTAAAAAGAACTGGCAGAAGGGCAGGGGCACATTGTTGGGTGGGTGTTGTCTCGGGCTCTGAGTGATTTGTATTTGAACAGTACTGTTTACCCTGGCTCTTGTCAAAGGAGACAGAAGAGCACTGACAGCAATGCAGCCGCAGGCTAGCAATAAACCCAGCGACTGTGTAAACATGCGGCCTGCCCTGTTACTGCCACGGCAACCAGACAGGCCTGGTGGACTTCCGTGTGACCAATCAGCATGCAGAGTGGGGTTACACTTGGACACATGAAACAAAAGGCCTCAGAGGTCAGTTGTCAAGGTCAGTTGTCCCCAAAATCCTGGGTCTCCTTGTAGTAAACTGGATGGACAGGGCAGGTTCCCCTTCATTACTCACATTGTAAACCAGTCACATGAACACACTGTTATTGATTGATGAAGAAAGCCACTTAAGTTTAGCAAACTTCTGTCCTTGAGGGGTAAAAGGTATCTGCGGTATTTGTTCCATACTGACTTTGACTAATTCAGTTGACTGGATAACTCACATGATACAGCAACATTTTACTGACCTCAGTAAAAAAGGTTAAATCAGAACAGACCAGCTCACCTCAGCCCAGTGAAAGCTTTCAGCTGCTTATAACTTTAGGTACCGCCATGCCAGTCCCCTCCAACACGGTAAGGCTGGTATGGCTTTAGTCCACCATGGCAGAAGGTGTCAGATAAAGAATCTGTCTAAAACACAAACTGAAGAAGAAAGTCAGACTCTCACACTCTGACTCCTTTTATTGAGCCAGTCTCTCTGAGGAAGAAAGACAGACCTCACACTCTGACTCCTTATTTTGTTTCTCACTCTTTATCATATAAAGATTTTTATCCTGTTTCTACCAGAGCTCTTTAGCCACACTGGAATACACTGAAATTAGAAAATATAATTGTATGGAACAATAAGCTAAATAAGGATAATACCTGGGAAAATATTTTCTCAGCATCTAAAAACTTCATTTTCAAACAGCAGTCAGCTTTCAGATGAACCTCCAATTGACCAGTCTTGTATCTTGGGTAAGAACCAGTTTATTCAGAAAATCCCTGATCTAAAGACATTTAGCTTTTTAGTTATACCAATGTGCTCTGTGCTGTCTCCCTTTCCACCCCATGTTTATGAGGAGCGAAATTATATTTTATAAAACTGCAATAAACGTGCAGGGTTTGGGGTGGAGTTACACCTGGGGGAAACAGATTTAACAAAGTTTTAATTGACTGACGGTTTTATCAGCAGTCATTGAGGGGCTCTTCTCTAATTACCTCTGCCAGTCATCAACATCCCATTCTTCGGCCTGGCTGAGAGAGAGATAGACTGACAGACAGACAGATAGATGGACAGAGACAGGCAGATGGGAAGACTCCAGGCCCTATGTAACTATCTCCTTTACTGTGTGTCCTGTGTGAGGAATCTCCCAGCATTGTTCCCCATTCAAAGCGTCACAAAGCCTCCCATGGCTGCTCCATGGTGCTGATACAAAAGCTGCCTTCCACCGCGCTTTAGGCTCCCGCGGAGCACTCCGTGAGAATCTACAGCTGGAGAGATGAAACCCGCTTCCCCGTTGGGGCTG
>JAOYSI010046364.1:0-26895 GCA_025775065.1 Hiodon alosoides | reverse complement strand
AACACATTTTAAACTTAAAATTTAATGGTTTCTCACTAAGAATGTGAAATTATTGTGACAAATCGATCAAAAAGCTGGTCTCCATTATAGTTAAATGTATATATGTTTTTTTTGTTGTTTTTTTTTACTGCGTGTGCAGTGACCTCACCTCCTGGTCTTTGGGGAAATGAAGGACACTCCTGTTGCACCAGGAAAGACCGGGCGTGTGAGCCCGCGGTACAGGGGCCCTCAACGCGGAGGCTTCGGGGAAAGTTAACACCTACCTGTACATTTACCTCGCAGGGGCAGGGCCAGTTCGTCCTCTCGGGCCCCAGACTGTACATTAAAATGTGCTAGCTGGGCTCTCCCTCCGGCTCTGGCTCTCCAGACAAGGAGTCTTTTTAGAAGGTGTGGGCTGGAGAACTTATTATATGGGCATGAATGGGGCCCCTGTTCCCCTTATTGTTCTGAATGTACAGTATTTCGCTCATTAAAGAGCTTTTCTTGAAATGCTTTTATAAAATAGTTTTCCCAAGACAAACTGATTTATATTTGGGGAAGTCAGTGTATTAGGTTATGTCATGGTTGTTGCAAAGGAAATTACAACGAAGCCAAACACAACCGGTTGACGCAAGTGCAAATGTGTTAATATGGAAACCGCATCACAGTATACGTATGGGGTGATCCAAAATAATGATCTAAAAAATCATGGCTTTTTTTTCCCTTTCCGAAATGTTCTGTTTGTCATTTGTAAAATGTGATATAATGAGCCTATAAAAGTTTTGATTTATACCAAACAATGAGGGACACCCACGGAGCCAGATACAAAGGTTATCATTTAGAAACCCCGAGTATATAAAGACTGCTGTCAGTGAGGCAGGCAGATATATATGTTTGAGAATTAGGTGCTTTGTTTGGTATGTACTTCACCGGTATTGCGTATATAAAATGCTTCTGACACAATGAATATTTGTTTAGGAGGCTGCCATTCCCAGTATATTAAATGGTTGTACTTGGCATCAAGCAGATAAGACAGCAGTCTGAAAAACAGCTTCTGTGTTTGGGGTTGAGAAATATTCATGCTTGTAACAAATAAATAGCACTTTTTTTTTTAATTTAGCACTTAGAGCATAGTTAAAAAAATGTATTTGTCATGTTATGTTCCATGTTGATGCCATTATTAACATCTTTGTTCCTTACATTTTCTGAGTGACTGCTGGTAATTCAATGATGTTTACAAAAATTAGTGAAAGCAAATTAATTGTAACTTATTAGGATCAACATTGTGTATAATAATAATAATAATAATAATGATATGAACTTTAGATTGGGCGGTTTATTAATACCCACATTGTTCTTACCCAGATGTGGATGAGTGCCAGGCCATCCCGGGGTTCTGCCAAGGGGGAAAATGCATTAACGCTGTGGGCTCCTATGAGTGCAAATGCCCCGCGGGGCACCGGCAGAATGAGGGGACTAAGAAGTGTGAGGGTAAGCTGGGAGCAACAAGCCTTTTCTTTACCTTCAGAGCCGAATGTAACGAACGGAACGTCACACCGCAAAGATCAAATACGGAAACAGTAGGAACTCTTGTTAGCGTACATCTGTTTATTAAAGATTACAGGGAGCTAGCCATTCAGCTGTCAGTTATTAGTTTTACCCATCTCAGATACTTTTTGGAGAAGTGTGTAGACCACCAAGAGCTGGTATGGGAAACATGAGATCTTCTTTGAGATCGGTAATCCTTTAGCTCTTACCACAGATACCATACACCAGTATGACTGAGTTGTCGTACTTGACTAACTATCCAAACTGCAACCTCAGTGGTCCATTCTAGATTTAAATTATAACATGCTTAAAATTATGGTCAGTATATGTTCATCATAATTAACATCTTGGTACTGGGAAGCTTTCTTCTTTGGTAATATTTGAGGGAAAATATAGGGTTAAATAGGCTTTCTTTTTGTGACGTGGTACACAGGGAGAGTTTGTCCAAACATAAATCAATCCTCAAATTTCTCTGTCATTATTCAAACCATTCAGTAACGCAAAGGCCTGCTGAAAATAATATATTTGGAGAGCGTGCTAAAACCAACTACAAGCAGGGCTTTTTAGCCTTGGTTTCCATGAGCTGCAGGCTAACATGGTCGTGCCTGTGGATGTATCTAAAGTGTTGACACCTGTAATTAAAGGGCTTGGAACAGGAAACCGCCTGTCACTCACCATATCACATGACATCATTGCACAGTCATTAAAAAGCGCCTTCGAAGCTAGTTTCCGAACCTAAATTTATATGTCCAGCCCGCTTACCATGCATACCACCCTTTTGCAGAGCTCATTAGGGAAAATAAATGTGCTCCGTGTGAAGTAAACAGCATGAGTGAGTGGAACTGGGACAGAAATGGTGAAGTAGGAAACATTTTGTAACACTGGGTTGTTTTAAACAGCCCCCAATAATTAAAGGAGGCCCCTGAAAGTTCCTGGAGAAAATCTCTCTTCGGCTGCAGGAAGCTACAACTTTTTTTACTGATTGGTCTTGCATTAACTGCCATCATTCAGATTCTGATACAGCATGTGGGTTTGATTCTCTTGCATCATTATAATATTATATAAAAATTATATAAAATCATTAAACATTTCCCTCATATTTGAAATATATTGTGTGTAAAGCACACTACTTATCAAGGATATCTGTCATTCTGATACATTGCCTCTCATTGGTACAGCTGCTCTGGCTGGAAGTTATCTATGTAATAAAGGTCTTTGGTTGGCTGTCTCTTAGTTGTTCCTATTTAAGAGTTTTTACTGGAACTTCATAATTGGAAACAAGTGTCAAATGGGATGTTTGAAACAGTTTTTCCCTAATTTGGAATCGCCAATTATATATTTAGTCTTGGCTTCAGACACAAACCCCCAGCTACCGGGCAGCAACGAGACTAAAGGTGGTTCCTCCAACCCAGTCTACCAACTATTAGCATTGCACACAGCAGTGTACGTGAGGTTCAGTGGCAAATGCAGTTCAGGCACGTCCCTCCGACAGCACTGCTAGCCCTCAGGTGCCTGGGTGCTGACAGCGGTCGCTGTTCGCCAGTAGCCAGGAACAACGCCCGTCCACATGAACCAACTCAGCCTCAGGCAGACAATTTTGTGCCGTCTTCAGGGACTCCTGGTCATAATTGGCAAATCATCTCATATATGTTCGAAATGCAGAATCTGTATGATACTACTGACAGAATCCCATTTATAGAATGATAAATGATAATAAGCGTAGTGAAGTATTTCGCCCCAGTTAAGCTGCAAAGTGGTGCTCTGTACAAATTGTACATCGAAAGAGGTTTCAATTTGTACATCAGGGTTTGTACGGTGAAGGGCTTTGTTAGCCGTGCATTAACGAACCCTATAAGATCCTACTCAACTTGCAGTATCTTAAAACAATTACAAACAAGTGTGTCACGAAAGTGTATAAAAACCGAAGGACTTTGGACTGTGGGATGCTATTGGAAATGACATAACTGAAGATCTTATTCTGTCAGGATGTTGTAAAAGTGTCAGATTCCATCTGCTGCTGCGGAATAGTAAAAAATCACTTTTACTGAAATGGGCTTTATAACGTTGCTTTTAGTATCAGTGCTAAAGGACGGGATGATGCCGGTGTTTATACATAATGTTTATAGAATAATGAAGTGGGGAAAAAAAGTAAAAGAAAAATATTGAAATGGAGTTATGGAAACAGAGAGCCTGTTAATGCCAAAGAATTGGCTCGTTTAGCTATGCGAGCTTCGTGCTGAGGCTATCATTAAATAAAATATTTCTCTTAGTTATCGCCCATTATTGATCCATGAGGGATTTATTTAGCCTCAGAAGTCCCTGGTGGCAGTTACAGCTGCAAATCAATGTGCTGACCATATTTCGGGTTAGTGCCGTTGGTTTTGAAGCCATTCGGGATTATCAGAGCCTCTGCAACTAGGACTAAATAAACTTGTTTCTGGTGTAGTTTAATTTGAATCATTTCCAGAATTAAGTTCCTCTGATCAAAAGAAAAATGTTGACAAAAGGCACAGCCCAGGAAAGAGTCTGATTTGGTGAACAGTTGTTGGGCAAATTTTGATTATAAATAGATTTTCTATGTTTATATTTGGTATTATCTTATTCATGGGCAATATACTGTCTACAATAAAAATTATATTGAACCACTTTGATACACACAAGTAATTGTGTGGTACTCATTCAACGGACAGCTACAAAAAACAGCTTTAAATACTTTAAATATATCAAACATACATTTGGTATTGGGCAGTTATATTTACCCAATGGAAGCTAAATAGACCGCCTTGACCATTAGTAAGTTTAAAATGTCAACGACATTCTTATACACATTTTACAGGGAGTTTTCTCCCAGCTTTCTCTCATGTGTTGATCTCACATTCTTTTAAATTTGATACAAAATCAAAGTAAACCAGATGACAGTAAACCGCCGGCACCTCTCATCAAAACTGACCTAAAAGAAGGTTGAACCGTGTGGTGTTTACAGTGCTGGACAAGGAACCAGCTGTATATGTGGGTAGAACTGTAAGCCATTTAAATTGCTCCCTAAATACATTCACAGGAAGCGAATGCACTGGTAATAATGTACTTTTCTGTAATTCCCCCCCCCCCTTTGACAGATGTGGATGAGTGTGCGGCCGTCCCAGACATCTGTGACAAAGGCCAGTGCTATAACTCTGTGGGCAGCTATACCTGCTTGTGTCCGGCCGGATTCTCTCCGTCTGCAGACAAAACTCGCTGCTTTGGTAAGTCTGGACACCGAGATGGCGTGCATGTCTACATGTCACGAGGAATACAAAACAAAACAAACAACTTCTCACTTTGGCAAACCACTTTGTTTGCCGGTGCTTAACATAACTTAATTGGCCTTTAAATTAGAGCCCCGGGTTGGTATTTGATATGCCAGGGTAACAAATTAAACCTGACTCACTACAAACTGAGGTGCTGGGAATTACGTTTGCTTCTTGTCACAGAGAAAGCTAAAAGCCCCCATCTCAAGAAAGACCATGTGGATTTCAGAGAAATGAAAGACCTAGGACCTAGCTTGGAACTGGTGATTAGCTCGTGAAGCTAAATCATCTCCGTGACCTCTAACGTGCGAATTCCGTTCTGAGAAGTGAGTTTCTGCAGTCTATTGTCGCTGTCTTGTGCCGCGGAACTCGTACAGGAGAGAGTAGAGCACAGTATAAGTGAGCCCAGCTGTTGGATACGTCCTCTCAGTCTGCGCTTGTTATTTCAGGTGCAAAATCCGTCTCCATATGGTCTACGTATTTTTGAGCCTGCTGGCTACTGTCTCTTTCCTGCTTCATTTCCACAGTATATAGCTCTCCTTGTAATCCAGAAAACAATTTTTTTTTTTTTTTTTTTGCGGTTTCGAGCTGTTATGCTTAATCTGAAAAACAAAATACACTGTGCATTCATCAATTTTACTATGATGAATTTGTTCTGGTAATCAATGTAAATTTATACTTTTTACAATCATTACCGAAACATGCATTGACTTCAAATGCGATTTACACCAGCATGGACACACACACACACACACCCACACGCACACACGCACACAGAGAATGGTTTTTGTTTCATACAACTTTTGCTCTCTGTGTTTACATACAAGACCACCGAGTAGTAGTAAAAAAGTTACTAAAATTAAACTAACGTCTGAACTCATAAAAACTCATTTATAAATTGATTTCTGAATTATGCGGATGAGTGATCAGGGTTCATCTTCTTATTGTTCTTGGTACTAATACGCAGAACCCATGCATTTAGTCTGCTTTGCGCCTTTGCTCTTTCTAAATAAAATATCATGAAGAATATAGATGCAGGCAAGTGTCCTGCAAGTGCCTGATGCCTGACATAAACGCAGCACAATTCAGCAATGAAAATGATTTGTTTTTTAATGATGTGCTAATTTTGTTGACAATTAAATGCTATGCATTTGGCATAGCCTAAAGTATTTAAACCCAACATCCTGTTGGAATGATTTGTTTTCAGACGTCGGGCATTGGCATACAGAATATGAAAGGATCCGTTTTTTGGAAGGCGGGAGGCCCCCATCACCAAGGTGGGCGTAGTGCCGTACTGGTGGCCAGCGGGGGAAGGTGTAACAGATCTTTTCTCATATGTCACTGACCTTGTGTCCTATTGACAAGACTGCACCATTCCGGTGTCCTCGCCTGCCTACACCTCTTCTTGTCAATTAGTAGTCTCCAGTGGGCCTTCTCCTCTGTTCCTGAGACAATTACAGGTTTGAAGTTTTATGGCAAAACAGGTGATTCCGTTGTAAACAAGAGGGCCCATCAGCGGAACATGTTCAAACCTGTGTAGAATGCATGCAACCACAGAGCAAATTTCTCTCCTGGGGAATCGGCCAGTGATTTAGGGCTCCCATCGTGTCAGTGGCTGGACTTAACCTACAATTACCTTCCCCAGCCCTGCCTGGGAACCTCATTACAGCTGTGAGGACATTTCTGGAGTGAACCAAAGCTCCTGTTTGAAGGGTCTTGTGAGCGGCTTTCCAGCGCTAGAAGGAATTTAATTATCAGGAGTTGTCAAATGCAAAGTGGGCGGTAAAAAGTAAAAAAGGGTAATGTGGACTCACAGCTATACAAATGTCTGAGAGTCACACCGGGAGTTTCTCCGGTTTAGAAGCGGGACTTGAGCTGGTTGTGGGAGAATAGCGAGCGACTATAGACGAGGGAGGGAAGCAGACGAAGGCGAGGAGGAGGATGGAAAAACTGCGGAGGAAGAAGTCGAGAGAGAGGAGAGATCTGGCTGGGTTTGTAAACTGCCCCAGGCGAAGCCTTCTCTTGGCAAACGCTGAGTCGGAGCCTCAGTCTGGCTCTACTTCCTGCGCTGCCTTAGGCAGGCGAGCCTCTAGTGAAATGTTATGCAGATGATAAACAGCTCCAGGTATAATATACAGCATACTGTCACAGGAAACCAAAAAAAGGGACAAGTTTTTTTCTCTGTTACCCTGCCGGTTTGACGTTAGGAACTTAAGATAAGGATGTTGTCTGTCATTTTATTTTAGAGGTCTGATTTCTCTTTATGTTAGAATCTGAATGAACTTGAATGAGCATATTTTGTATAAGCAGGGGCCTACTTATTAAATACTAATTATAGTAGCAGTTTAATGATTTTACGGTTGTGGGTTAGCCAGTGTTTTTGTTTACTTGCAGCATTTGACAAATCAATACTATATCAGCTCCTCAGTCCATCTCAAAGTGGCAACTAACGGCCCACGCTCGCTCCCCGGTGCACATCGCCGGCTCTTTAACGTCATCATCCCAGTGCGCCCGAAAGTGGAAAAACGGCCTCACCTTCATGAACCCACAAAGGCACATGTGCAAACAAGGCCCGCCAAGCTATTTCAGACAAGCCGTCGTTTCAGAAGTCCTCTGACACACATTCTGTCGAGAGCGCGCGGATGCCGGGCGGAGATTTCTCGCACCACACTGTTAAATTATGAGCCCATGAAGGATCCGTGCTCAGGGAAAAGGCCGAGAGCCCCCCGTAGCTCGGGCTACACTCGCCCCTCCGCTATCCCGCGAATGCGAAGAAAGGGTTGTGAGGTGGCAGTGGTTGAGAAGGCACTTTGCTTTCAGGGTAAGGAGCTGCGGGGACGCATTCTCTTTCAGGGATCTCGCTATGTTTTGAATTGAGCCGGATGAACTCTAGTCCACCGCTCCCCATGGCAGATTTCTGTAAGATTTCACAAGTGCCCAACAGCATCGCCTCCTAGGATAATGAGGTCAAAGGGACTGATGGCGATTTCACGACAAATCGCAAAGGGCTTCGGCTGAAGCTGGACCACTGAGAACGATAAGACTCGAGGGAAAGTTTCCACATTAGATTGTCCAGTGTTCGAAGACCAAACTAATCTGCAGTGCTGCAGAACACTCAGCTTGCATGTAATGTAATAAAACTGCTTACAGACAGACATTCAGCTCTGCACCTCTGATTCAACTCAGAATTTCACACTTATTTTGATTTGAATGTAAACTACAACAGAGCCATGGGATTCAAAACCAGAAACAAAGGTTCATAGTTCCTGGCTATAACTACACATCGGTTTCTCCATAAAAAAATTATCCACGAACCGTCTGTTTGGCAGACATGAAATATATGAGTTTAAAATGTACTTTGGCAACGCATTTTAACGCCAAACAGAGAAAACTGAACCGCTAGTGTGATACTAACACATGTGAGCATGAAGGTCTCTGATGCCCCACAGTCGTGCTCTGAGTGACCGTGTCGTCCGCTTGTGTCCTTTTGGGTCAGACCAGCATGTGGGGTCCTGCTACGGCAGCCTGCTGGGAGGCCGCTGTGCCCAGGAGCTGTCGGGACGCTTCAGCAAGGCCCAGTGCTGCTGCGAGAGGGGGCGCTGCTGGGCCCAGGGTGTCCGGCCCGAGATGTGTCCCGTCCGGGGCTCAGGTTAGCTGCGCCGCTGGGGAGGGAGGGTAGAATGCGCTTGTTTCGCATGGCGGAGGGCCAGGCATGTGTTAGAAATACATGCACACCATGGGTTATGTGCTTCAACGACACTCACTCACGAATTCCGAAATTTCCCTACTGTCTGTGTTTATTTCTGTAACATGCGATGTAGACGCTTTCTGCAAGAAAACCATATGAGGAATTGGACAATAAAAGAAAATATAACCAAGATGTGTCCCAAATATTACATGTAATAATTCTTAAAATGACAGTAGATATACAGTTAGTTTAATCTTTAAACTAGGAAAGTTAGCTTTTTACTTTGACGCCATGTGGTGTTACATCTACTTGCACTCATCCGCCCTCGCTGCACCCCCCATCCAGAGGAATTTCGCAGGCTGTGTGTCGATGGGGTGGCTGTGGCTCGCCCTCCGGAAGTGGATCCCGGCATCGTTGGGGGACGGGTGAATCCTCTCGGCCCTAATGGGTATGACCCCACCCTCAACGGGAGGGGAATTCCCCCCACCAATGGGAACGGGAACAAACTGCCCAAACCAGAGTATGGTGAGTGGATCCTAGATTTTGATTATCGGTTCGCTTCACTGAACAGCAGAGAGCACATATATCCTTAGACGCACCAATCCCTAAGTTACCATTAATACCTGTCATAGTTCAGCTTAAGTTCAGCTTCTCACCACTTAGATGTAAAAGTCATGCCAAAGGCAATGTCCGGTAAGACTAAGCCTTCATCCTGCAGCCACCCTGAACCAGACGGTGGACATCTGTCTGCAGCTGGCCAACCTGTGCCTGAACGGCCGCTGCATCCCGGTCCCAGGCAGCTTCCGCTGCGAGTGCAACATGGGCTTCACACAGGACATCCGAGGAGACTGCACAGGTAATGCCCCTCAACGTGTATGCACAGGCGACGCTTTGGAAAGTCTGCATCTTTAATATCCATATACAAACAAACGCTGTGCATCAGGAATGGACCGCTGGATACAACACAGGTAAGTCTAATAAATCGTGGTAGAACTGCATCGGGGAAAAAAAACACACGGACAAGGAATGGGAAACGTAATACGATGCGGGGAAGGCGTCCACTGCTGACTGCGTCTGGCGGGATTCTGGGTATCCTCTCCTGGCAGACGTGGACGAGTGCGTCTCAGACCCGTGTACCAACGGAGACTGCGTCAACACACCCGGCTCCTACTACTGCAAGTGCCACCCTGGTTTCCAGCGGCCAGCCGCCAAGCAGACCTGCATCGGTATGGAGATGTAAAGATGCGCATGGGTCCAACCTCTGAGGTCCCGTGTTGTTAGTGAGAGAAAGATGTGGAAATAGATTCTCTTAAACGGAACGCTTAAACATGGAGGACGGCGCATTTATTAAGATGTAGATAAATGGGGAGACCCTCTCCTGTCCTCCGTGTGACCTGAGTGGCATGCGCCCTTCCTCCTCAGACATCGACGAGTGCCTCCACAACGGGCTCCTGTGTAAGAACGGTCGCTGCCTCAACACCGACGGAAGCTTCCAGTGTATCTGCAACGCGGGCTTCCAACTGTCACCTGACAGGAAGAACTGCGTGGGTAAGACACCCCCCGCCCACCTGCCGGGTACAGGGAGATGGAGGCAACGGAACGTAATTATGTCAGGAGCTAAATAATGTAGCGTAGCTTTATCGCAATTCAGTGTAAGTTTATTAATTTTAATTCAATTTGATAACAGGGTTCCGCGTTCTTTGTTCTGTATCCACCATTTTGTTTCTTTCAGATTTAGCACCGTAATCGATTCATAGTCTTAAATATCATAATTAACAGTCGTGAAATAGGTTTGCCACTCTGTCTAAACAATGTGTGTAGTATTTCTATGTGCACAAGCAAACAGTCTACTGTAACCTGTAATGTGTTAATAAGACTGCAAATGTGGTCTTCCAGACCATGATGAGTGTGCCACTACCAACATGTGTCTGAATGGGATGTGCATCAACGAGGACGGAAGCTTCAAGTGCATCTGTAAGCCTGGCTTCACCCTCGCCTCTAGTGGGCGCTACTGCAGCGGTGAGTAAGAAGGAAACCTGAGTATTGTGCCCTTGAGGAGGATGCTTAGCCTAAATTACTTGTAAGTTGCTCTTGATGAGAGTATCTACCAAATAACCAGACAGGCAGGACTTTTACAGGTGGGTCAGCATGTCCATGCTCATAGATGTCTGAACAGGGAATGTGCTAGAAGGCTTTGAAAGGAGTAAAATTATAAAAAGCAGGTCAAATTTTGCTCTATCTGTAAGACCATTGGTTTGTCATGAAACAAGTATATTACTGCTAGTATAGTAGACCAGTGGTTATTTCTGTTTTGCCATTTTTGTTATTAATACTGAGTTACCAATGTTATTAATCCAATTGAGACATTTTCTATCCTTTTGATGGCTGTGGTTTACTGTGATATTCATTTTTCAGTACTGAAATCCATGTTATGAAACCAATCTAATAATGTTCCGTGGTTAATACTTTACGTGTCCTCCATTTCAATGGCCCACAGAGTACTCAAAAGTTCAACGTTTGTCCCATGCATAGCCCACCTGCTTCCATAACAGTATCACTTTGGAGGCTAAAATTGGTAATCTAGACTATACATGCGCAAGTATCACTCACTCAGGACCCGGCTACATCTGATTAGGTTCAGCGAGGCTCTTTGTCGCTAGCGTTGAGATCACATGCTTGCTCACATGAGTGTTGCCAGTATTTTTTTTTGGTATGTAGGTGTCACATGCTTCTCATTTTGGCCCATCCCTGTGTAGACATTGACGAGTGCCTGACCCCTGGCATGTGCATGAACGGCCGCTGTGTCAACACGGAGGGGTCCTTCAAGTGCGAGTGCCTGGCGGGGCTGGCGGTGGCAGCTGACGGGCGCTTCTGCGTGGGTAAGTGCCCGAGGCTCTGTGCGGAAGCCTTCCCGTGGGCCAGTTCTTTTTAGCTACCCGGCCCCTGTTGAGAGGTTCTTAGGGCTGTTTCCGACTTCCGTGGAGTTGTCTGCAGGCCATCAGTCTGACCACACAGATGATTTCTTTTGATCCATTATCTGCTTAAAACCCAACTGCAATCCCAAACAAACAAGGGATGTCGCTGTATCCTAATTTACTTCACAGATTGATTTGTTTCTTTTTCTTTTTATCTATTTTATTATAAATGCGTCTACAGTCTGCCTGTTGTACCTTTTATATATGTTTGTTAGAGCATATCTAACTGTTTATGCTACTTATCTGTTACAGTAGGGCTGAATTAACAGTCATGTTTGCCTTTTCTTAGTTTGTCTTCCTATCAATTCTATTCTGCTTTATTGGCCGTGTATGTCACTTTGAATTAAAGCATCTGCCAAATAAATGCATGCAAATGTTAAAAATGATTTTAAACGACACCTCCCACATGGTTCCCAAACTCCTGATTTCAGACACCCACGTGCGCAGCACCTGCTACGGGGCCATTAGGAAGGGTGTCTGCGTGCGCCCGTTCCAGGGAGCGGTTACCAAGTCGGAGTGCTGCTGTGCCAACTCAGACTACAGCTTCGGGGAGCCCTGCCAGCCTTGTCCTGCCAGGAACTCAGGTATGCCCTGCGGTGCCTTCGGGTAACCTGTGTCACACTAAAACATGAACTAAATGGTTCCACTCTCTATGGCTAAATGGTTCCACTCTCTTTGGAATGCTGGGAGTGACATTTGCTCTCAAATCATTTATTTGCCAAGTCCCCTTCAACTGCCATCCATCTAAACTGTACCTCAGAGTTATTTGTTGGCAAGGTTTCCCTTTTTCGTTACCAGAAATGTACCTGAAATCCCATAAAATTAAGTGAATGTACTGGTTCTTTGTATCATTATGAAGAAGACGTAAGTTCTGAGTTTTATTTCAGTGTTATTCATGAATAGTTTAAAAAGACAAAGCATGTTGTAAAATTTATTTTTCAGTAATAGTTACAGTATATAGTGGGTTGTGTTTTGTGTTTACCTAATTGTGAGAGGATGCAGCTGTCATTTTAAAATGGTAAGCCAAAATTAAGCATTGAAGCCCAGTAGAGGGGAAAAGTAAAGGGTTGATTAACGAGAAAACTGAACTGAACTGTTCTTTGTTACCGGGTCAGTAGTTGTAATGTTTAGACAGATTCAGTGCTGTTGTTAGGATGTTTGGTTTAAGTTAATGCTTTCTTACTTCTTTCAGGATTTATGTGGCTTTGACTCAAAAGTTAAAACATGTCGTTTCCATTGTAGCTGGACGGGGGGACAGGTCGAAGTAGTATAATCTTTCTGAAGACGTCAGTGCTTATTAGGTGGACTGTGCTGTAATCTGTCCAATTTCCACCAGCCAAGTTTTTTCTTTCCTAATCTGATTGTGTTAGCTAGGGAGAAAACGGGAGAAAACTGCAAATTTTCCAACCCGAGCAGTTTGTGTCACACAGCTGCCCTGAGCGCAAAAGAGCAAAGCTGCTTATATTCCCAATTCTTAATGCATTTGGGTTCAGACAAAGACTAGAGCCTGGGGGGGTTGAAATAATGTACCTAATAGTTTTTAGTTTGTACAGTGTGTGTATGTACCGTTGATGTGTAGCTTGATTCGCATGTGTTAAATTGGTTTCTTGGTATGCCTATATTACTTTACTTGCCACAGTTATCACATTGAGAAAACTACACTGATATTTCCACCTACATGGAGCTATATTTCAGTTCCCTAATCTTAATATTACAGACAATGTTCCGAAGGCCTTTTCCTTAGAGAGAGTTTACTGTTTCATTCCAGATTTCCCAGTTCCCAGATTTATAATAGTGCGTAATAGAATTTTTAATTTTTCAATGCAATGACTTTATGATGTAAATTAAATTATTTGCTTGTTCTTGGTCTCCTTGTCCCCGCTCTGTCTACGTTTGGACCTGCCCTACAAATGTAAATCCCTAATTCAAACAGGAACCGGAGAAATCTGTTCTGAATTGGCTAATAAAAATGGCTAGATCATTGAGAGCCTGGCCCATTAAAAACTCCTGTCTCCTGTTTGGAATGCTTTTAAAAATACAATTACCATTGTGGATTTATATTTCTCACTTGCCTAAGGGGATTTATTCAAATGATCATTCACAAAAAAGTCCCAGAGAGCTCAAACCCTCTGCCACAGATTGCAGTTCCTGTTCCACACCATTTGTCTGTCTTAATAATCAGAAGTTTCTTGCTTGATCCATCCAAGAAAAGTGTATTTTCTTATTACTTATTTCTTATTTTCTCATGTCCCTGTTGTTTTGTTCTCTATTGATCACAATTTTGTTTTTTTCATGTTCTAGCGGATTTCCAGGCCTTGTGTGGGAGTGGAATTGGGTTTTCAGTTGATGGAACAGGTAACTTTTGGGTCTTTTATCCCTCAAAGGGACACAGTAACGGTCATATGGAGACTGTAAAGAAAGATATCCATTTACCCTACATTCTATGCGTCATTGCTGAAAACTAGCAAAACTCATCGTCATTAGCATCGCCTGACTGCAGTAAAGGATGCCAAACTAACGGATCTCTCGTTTATAAAAATGTTTTGGTTAACCCCCGACGCCATTTCTTTTCCTGATGCGCTGTATCCCTAATCTTTGTGCCCGGGGCAGACATCAACGAGTGTGCCCTGGACCCGGATATCTGCTCCAACGGGGTCTGTGAGAATCTCCGGGGCAGCTTTCGCTGCATTTGCAACCTGGGTTACGAGCCGGGTCTGACTGGCAGGAGCTGCCTGGGTAAGTAGAGCCGGCCAACTGTCCGGTCTGCACAGGAGACATTAAAAGGTAGCGGACACACAGTCATATGTCTGCGTATTTAACCGGAAACCGCTCCAGTCCTTCCCTCCCGTCCCCCCCCGACACTGTAAAAGAGAGATGACTTTGTTAGATGGGAAGAACGCAGCGCCGTAATGTGATTACGTTCACATTACGAGGCTTAATAGAAAGACTGAATACCAACAGTAATGTTTTCAGCTGACCCCTAAGATGATTAATGGACAGTGGTCTCGGACAGTGTGTTTATTCTCAGTGTTGAAAGTGAGAAACCTGATAACATTTAGCTGGTGTTTTCGTAAACACCTCAATTCTTGGTTGCTGGATAGTATATAGGATTTTTGTGCGTCGTGTGTTCTGTGATAAGAGAGGAAGATGGTATCAATTTAGAATGGTATGTGATAGTGTTAGCGGCTCCTGTAAATATGCTACACTCCAATAGATGTACGGTCATATGGGCGAGATGTACAATTCAGCCTGGATGCTCTTGTCAGTCAATGCCACATATATTAAAATACAAACATTTAAAAAAAAATCATGATAAACATATTTGGCAATTTCGAATTTTCGTCAAATTAAAATTATATTAAAATATTACTAAAAGGTTAATTTTTTAATGAACCACCGACTTAGTTTTCAAAATATTAATGAGACGTATTTAATTAATTTCAGTTATCTAGTGTAATTTATTTTTAATTTCAGTGAACAATATGGCTGGACTCATTGACCTCTATTGGATTGAAAAAGGTTTATTTCATACATGCTTAAACGTATGTATAAATTTCCCCACTAAAGAATTTGAATCGCAGGTTTAAATTCCTCTTCCTGACAGCAATTATCTTATTTGCAGATCAGTTACTTATTTTCACTGAGATTGTCTCCCCTGGAAGTTGTATCGAAACCCAGAAATGACCAGAAGCTGTAATCTGTCATTCAGAATGGGCTTACTCACGTGTTTTATATAGCACATTATAAATGACTAGTAGATGTTGCTGAACTTGAAAGTCCTTCCTCAAGCCTTTATTAAAAGCTTTGAGGTTGCCTGATGCCTTCTGTTTCTGCACGAAGCCTTCCAGAGTTTATAGTTTAATGGTTGCAGTAACAAAGTGGCACTAATCCCTGTTTTTACATGTTTACAACCCTGCAATAAAATGTCATACTTAAGAGAACTCTAGAACCCACAAAACACTTCTGTAAAAGGGCACGGAGAATGTAAAAAGGAGCGGCATAGTGAAATTCAAACAAATGCTGCTATATATTTGATCTTAATACCCTGTGATGATTTACTAAAAACTTTTTTTGCTTTAATATATCCTTGAGGTAAGATGAGGTCAAATCACCTGTCCTACTTTCAGTTCACTTTTTTTTTTTGAAGCGCAGTCACAGGAATTCTTTCTCTAGTCAAATCTCAAATCGTTCAACAAAATGAATTTCACTGACTTTGGTCTTTTGAATTATATACGCACTATGGTCTAACAAAGGAAATCGTGGAAATATATAATTTAGCGCATGAATGCATAAGTTACTGAGAACGTAACTGCCAAAGACATAGATAGTCCTAACGATAAATTGGTCCTTCTCTATGAGAAATAATAAAGCTGTACGCAGCACTGCATAGACCCTTTTATTTTAGGCTGAACTTACTATTAATTGTATTGTTAATTGTTCATGTTCAAGTTACTCATGACCGACAAGTTTGTAGATGAGGCCGTTTTTCCACGGTTACAAAATCACTCTGTGAATGTAAAAAAACAGCTCATTTAAAAACTAAAATGACTCTCAACATGCCACTGTAATTACATTGAAGATCCCTTTAGTTAATGAGGTGAGTCACTCCCCATTTGTGTGTTTTCTGTTTTTTCTGCCAGTGTTAAGGAGGAGTACAGCTTCAGGGCTACAGGTGTGAGTCTTCACTGCCCAGAAAGAGGGAAAATATTGGCTGTGACCTCTCTCTTTCCCCTTTTAGACAGATCCGCCCCACCATGTGCCATCCGATATAAGTCAAATATTTTTGATTCTCTTTTTATTTTTTAAAAGGTCAGTTAACCTTGAAGACAAATTAGCGCTTTGTGCATATTGAAATGACATCATGCCTGTTATTGGCAGTGAAAAGGGGACAGGAAGACAAATTACCTAAATCTAGACATAAGCTTGTCTGCCAAGAGTATGTGGACCGATCAAGACCGGAAAAGAGCCAACCAGACAGTCAACTTTAGTTTCTGTAGTGACTCCTGCAAGCCCTCACAAGCAAGTGACCTTCGCCTTCTAAAGAAATGATTACGCTTGACCTTTTTGGCATGGATAGGTAAACAGTTCACTGTCAGACCACAATGCCTAGTTTAACCAGGTTCCCAAAGCAAAAAAGGAATTCAGTGCTAGCTGAGGCCTTATTGGTGTATGACAAATTCCGACAGCAGTTTGGGCACAGAATCAGGACCCCTACTTCTCCACATGCTGTGAAAGAGTTTTACAGGATGTTAATTCCACTGTGCTATAGGTCTAAATTCTATTTAGTTCCATTTCTGCCCGGTTTCTGCACTGGCAGTCAAATCTTTGGGGAAATGAACATTTATTTCCGCAGAAGCATGGTGCAGAATGCATTAAAGGTACCTCACATGGGCGTAGCCTATCACTGGCTGAGTAATGGGCATCTTTTGTGCTTCAGACAAAGCCCATTGCATTATCCCCAAGTCAGAGATCTTCGCTTCAGGTCTTGTTAAGTGCAATGAGTTGGTGATCGGTGATGTGAGAATATCTTTATGCTGGCGCCACGGACAGGGTCGCGGTGAGCGATCTGCTGCGTGAGCACTTCGAGACGTTGGCCAACACGCGACAAACAACCTGCGGTGTCGGCATTTGCCTTTCAGACATCGACGAGTGCACGGTGAACAGGCTCCTCTGCGACAACGGGCTCTGCCGGAACGTTCCGGGCAGCTACAGCTGCACCTGTCCCAAGGGCTACCTCTTCAGGCAAGACTCGGAGACCTGTGAAGGTGAGAGCACGGAGCGGTAAATCAAAACTGACAGCTGTCAGGCAGGCGGTGAGGAGGCTATAAAACAACCTGACAAGCAGCAGCAGAGGAGAAACTGGAGAATTGGCAGGGAGGGGTGGGTCTTCTGACTCTCCCTTATCCGTTTCCTGATGGTTTATTTTTTTTTTTACCTCTACAGCCACTTAAGCATCTCGTTTATTCCCTTTTGTCTTTTTTTAAACAGTCGTTTAAATAAGAGAGCAAAAGAGCAAAATTCATTCACTCAAGCGTAATAGCACTCAAATCCCCTCTGGTGTTGAAAGCCAATATGTTGAAACGCTGTCTTTTCTGCCCAAATCTCGTTGGTCTCCATCACTGTTAGTGATGCCATTATATCTGAAACAGATGTCTTTTGAAGTCTCCCTCCAGCAAAATTCTGTGAGTTATTGACTCGTATGTAAGATCTCATACATTTCATTGCATTCTTGAATTTTCCTTCTCACTAAGATTTGAATTACAGCAATAGAACTGCTAATATGAACAGATTGTCTAGAGCACAGTGGGTGGTAATTAAATTGCAAGTATTAAAGTCCTATTTCCTTGTTACGTGTTCTTATTAAAAATGTGCCTCAACTAGGAAAAAAGTGTGCATAATGAATCCAGACATTTCACACCGTGCTTTAAGTTGCATTTGATTACAGTCCTCTCACCAAACAGAGCTTACTTGGCTTATCATCTCGGTAATCTGTAACAATGCAAATTTAGCTGTCCCACCTCATCTTAAAATGCCTCCTAGTTTCAAGTCTGTGGAAATTCATCCGCTTTTTCAACACTTTGGGTCTAAACACCCAAAAGTCTGTCCTAGGGTCTTCCCAGTTGTCACAACGGGCTATTCCTGGAACGCACCGCAGGCCGGTGAGGAATTTCCCCATGAGTTTAATTTGCCGTGAAACGAGTGCCGCGCCCAGCTTGCCCACCTCATTACTGGATTTTGCCACCGACCTCCCATGAAAACTGAGCAGGCAAGCAGGGGAAACATATACACCTAAACCTGTGGGAGATTTACTGAGCAGTGAATTCCAGTCACAGCCTCCTGGAAAACTAAGGATGGGCCCTGCCTCCCAACCATGAACTTTGATGTTTAGGGTGTCCGAGAGGTGGGGCGTGCCCAAACTGATTTTTCCTGCGGACACTGTTTAAACTTAAGGGCCTGAGGTTGAGTGCCCCCCCCAACTCGCCGAAGTGGCAAGAACTCCCAGAATGCTCCACAGATGTCTAGTTGGTGAACCGTTCTGGGTGATCCACAAGTTCTCCAGCTCAAAGTCTTTTATTCATTTGTGTGAATTTCAGTCTTTCTGTGGCCGAACGAAGGAAATGAGTAGGCACAGAGCAGTGAAAGAGGCTCTGTGCCTACAGTACTGTTACTGTTACTGTAACTATAATGGAATTGTTTCACATACTGCATTGATTTACCTTGGCTCAGTATTATTTTCCATTGTGATGCCGCATCAGGACTTTTCCAGCTGGCATTCCTGAACTGAAATAGTATTTGCGGAATTAGCCATGCTCCAGTGAAAGTAAATCTTATATATGACTGTAACATCCAGGCATTTTCCCTGGCATTTTGTATAATCTCAGGCACTTATGGAAAGCACTAGTCATTAATTCAATACGGATTTTCTATAAGCGCCTCCTTTCAAACCAAGAGTGTCGCACTCAATATTGCCCCAGAGTCAGATGTAAAGGGGCAGTCCCCCCATTCTAATGTGTGTTTTTTCCTTCCTACCCCCCCCCCCCCTCCCCAGTGTTAGATATGAATGACTGTCAGGGTAGTCTTTGCGCTAGTGGGGTGTGTAACGCTTTGTCTCTGTGCTTGGATTTTAGATGTCAACGAATGTGAGAGCAGCCCCTGTGCTAATGGGGTGTGTAAGAACAACGCTGGGTCCTTTGCCTGCGAGTGCTCCCCAGGAAGCAAGCTGGATGGCAGCGGTCTCATCTGCTTCGGTAAAGTTTCCCTAGTTACCAGCCTAGAGCATCCAGTTCCAGCTCAATATGGGCCCCCCTACTGAAAACATTTACCAAGGCCCTGTTCTACTTTACGAAACCTAGCCTGTGAACAGCTGGTCCACAGCTCTGCCGACCAGAAGTTGATCTTAACTCTGATCTTCCTCGGCTATCCCCTACACAGACAGCCTGAAGGGGACCTGCTGGCTGAACGTCCTTGACGGGCGCTGCGAGGTCAACATCAACGGGGGCACCTTAAAGTCAGAGTGCTGCGCCACCCTGGGGGCGGCGTGGGGAAGCCCCTGTGAACAGTGCGAGATTGGTAGGAGGCCTTGCTTTCCAAAACTCTCGCCCTCTCCTTCTCCCAGCACAGGGATTCGCAGCTGAGATGAAACCAATCACCCAGTTAGTTGCGATTGTGGTCGATACTCAACATCAGTACTGGGGTGTAAAGACAGCACTGGCGTTAAATGATAAAATTATTTTTGTGCTATAGTGCAATAGTGCAAAAGCAAATCATGAAGTGGTCCACTCACTGATTTGATAATAAATAGCACATGATTTTGATTTTTAAAAGCGTGATGTTTGAAAATTTATTGCACAGTGAATCTGGCAAATAAGCAGTGCATTTTAAATCTGACAATACTCAGAATTTATTTTTTTTGCTGTAAATATGGGGGCAGTCCTCTGTTAAGACTTTTCACTTCTGACCAGACAGTAGCTGGGTTAAATCCTGAGCAAGGGAACTAACTTGGTTGACTTCACTACCCATCCAGCCAGATAGACTGCTGTGTGGCATCTGCAGCAGTGTACAAATAACGCAGTGCATGCTCGGAGGTTTCAAGAGTCGGGGCGCCTTAATTGGACTATATCCTTTTTACAGCAGTAGTAAATGAACCTCAGGACCTCCACTGCCTTTTTATGTGGTCTGACGAGTTGCCCGGGCTTATGAACTTTTGACCACAGTTCTGGGCCTCTGGTAATTGGAAGTGCCCGATGGCATTATGTCTGTGCCGTGTTTTCTCTGCGGCTTTGCGGTGGTATATCCTCTGGCCGTAATGTACTTGCCAGCGGCGCTGAATGGCAGCGCACGCCACAAGCGTTTTATTTCATCTCTGACAATTCCTCAACAGCGGAAGGGGAAAAACACAAGCAAATCCAACGTTGTGGTAGGCCTGTTACTCTGCTTGAGTTGTGGCTGGTGCCGTCAGTTTCAAATTGTTGCTGTTTTATTACTCTTTATTACACTTAGCTGCACTTTAAATAGGCAGTTCCCTATTTTATATACTTCTGTTTCAGCCCATGCCGTATGTATTCCTTTTGGTATGCAACATGCTCTTACTTGACCTTAATCTGCCCCATATTGTAATAATTATTTTGGGTTATTTCTGATGTCTTGCCTGGATTTTTGGTTCTGCCATTTTATTTATATCAATTATGTTTTACGTCTACTTATTTGGCAGAATGGGAACGGTTATTTTTCATAATGTGTTCTTTTACTTACATCGTAAAAAAAACTTAACCTCAGTGGGTTACCTTGGATGCTGGCTTCTGCCGGGTTGAATTAATCCGTAACATTTGTTTCTTCAGATCCCATCTGTTCGAGAGGGTATGCAAGACCAAGAGGGATTGCGTGTGAAGGTATCGTGCTGTTTTCCCTCACAGATGTTGACAAACTCGCTGAGCGTTTCACTTGAGCATTGCTTCTCCTCTGTGTAGTTGAGGGTCCGTAGCCTTGCTAATAACTCAATCACCTGTGGAGGCTTGTGGAAACCTGTTTTAGCATTTAAGGCTCCGCGCTTCCACGGCTGAGAGAGGAGGTGCTGCTTGGAGGCACTGTCATTTTCAATCATTACTGAAGTGGTTGATTTTGTCTTTTTTTTGGGTGTAATTCCCTTTCATCTTGAAGTGATTTTCAGATGATTGGCTATGACCCCAATAACTACAATAACTACTCTGTGTCTGATGTTAGGTTATTTAGGAGATAACGACGGACCCTAGTCTCCCACTCTAAAGAAGACGTATTCTCAATTAGACTACTAGCAATTTCATTGTTTGTACAGGCGGGTAGACGTGTGCTTGCAAACGGATGGATATATATCCAAATATAACCTGATTTTGGTTGTCAAATTTGAGTTTAAGATAAATCAGCTTTATGCACACATTATGTATTGTGTACCCCTGAATCAAAAACATATATATGACACATATATAAAAACATAAAATATGATACATTATCATATCGTCTGGTGATGTCTATGGGTTCCGGACTTCAGGATTTGTTCCGGCAAAGGATTTGCAAACAAATATTGAAACTCCCAATTGAATTCATGATTATGTTAGTTTGTCCAATTACTTTTGGCCCCTTAAAAAGGGGGGACCATATATAAAATTGCTGTAATTAAAAAAATATTAACTCCAAAATGCTGTGCTAGACAGCTACGATAATAATACATTTTTCAATGTCCAAATATTTATGAACCTGACTTTATAGAATATGATTAATATATCATTTTTAAAGTAATTTGAATATTATTTATGCAAACACTAGTCATTGTTTCAATAAATACAAAGGTTTTTTTGTCTCCTAAGTAGTTTTAGATTAACCATCACTGCATGTGCAGTCACAGAAAACACGTGATAGCAAGCTGGCCTAAAAACTTTTACATTGTGATCTCATGGTGATTCATTCCCGTACATGTGGACACCATAGAATGGGAAAATAGGGAATGTTCTAACTGGCTGGTTAAATAATGTTGGATGTTATTTATTTATGATTTTAATATTTAATATTAGGAACTATTAAAATTGTATTAAATCCTGAGAATTGAATAACATATAATATAATGACCTGTTTTTATTAGATTAACACTTAAATGATGATCAAAGCTCTTTAACAATATAAATAATTGTAAGGTATTAAGAACCACCCTAGATCACTTTCTGTACTCTACTCTTATCCAGGCAGAAACATTCAATTTGAGTTCATGTAGAGTCTCAGTTTCTGGATCAGTCTTTGTGTGTTCCTGCAGACGTGAATGAGTGCGAAGTCTTTCCTGGCGTCTGTACCAACGGCCGCTGTGTGAACACCAAGGGGTCCTTCAAGTGCCAGTGTCCGGAGGGGCTCACCCTGGATGGCACAGGGCGGCTTTGCGTGGGTGAGTGGATTCCAGCGATCGTTTATTGGAGATGAATGGGGGTGATCCAGAATACGAGGTCTCACCCAGACAGAAAGAGAAAAGGCATCGGACTCTTCTCCTCTGTTTCTCCTCAGACGTTCGTTCGGAGCACTGCTATCTGACCTGGGACGAGGATGTCTGCGCCCAGCCGGTGCCGGGGAGGTTCCGCATGGACGCCTGCTGCTGCACAGTGGGCGCCGCCTGGGGCTCGGAGTGCGAGGCATGCCCCCAGCCCGGCAGACGCGAGTACGAGGCCATCTGCCCCAGAGGCCCGGGCTTCACCAACCGGGGAGACATTCTAACGGGCAGGCCCTTCTACAAAGGTACAGCCGCGGGTCCTGGACCATGTATGTTTGAATGAAAAATGAGGACTGCTAAAGTTTGGTCCACGGGTGGAGCAGTGCCTATAAATTTGGAATTGTAGCCAGCAGGTTGCAGGTTTCAAATCCATCTGTGCTACTGCTGTTTTTCACTTGCGGAAGGTCCTTAACCCTCAAATCCTTTCCAGCTATATAAGTGTCATAGCTATCTTAGAAAGGTAATTTGAATACCTTTAACCACGGCGGTGTAGATGTTTTCCATGAAAAAATGGCAATTGCTTTATTCTTATGATTAATTCAATTGAATGCATCTCTTTGCAAATTTGGTTTGTGTTTATTACTCATAGTCAATTTTCTGAACGATTATCGCTGATTGTGGCAGATGTCAACGAGTGTAAAGTGTTCCCTACCATCTGCACCCATGGCAAGTGTCGCAATACCATCGGCAGCTTCAGATGCCGCTGCGACAGCGGATTCGCCCTCGACATGGAGGAACGCAACTGTACTGGTGAGACATGTAGACACAGGTCTGAGGAAGGTCGCCGTAGGATTAAAGGGCTAGACACTGGCGATTTATAGATACAGGTGCATCCGCGCGTTAATGTAGACGTGAGCTATACAAAGCCAAGCTACAAACGCAGCACGGACGCAGCCGTCAGAGACGGCGGTGTTGCTTTCGCCACTAATCGTTAAAGCGTTAAAAAGGTTCCCGTCTCTTTCCTTCCCTCTCCAGACATTGACGAGTGCCGCATCTCGCCCGACCTGTGTGGCAGCGGCACGTGCGTGAACACGCCCGGGAGCTTCGAATGCGAGTGCCTCCAGGGTTACGAGAGCGGCTTCATGATGATGAAGAACTGCATGGGTGAATTCTGCATGGTTGCCCTGTACATGTTCAAACCCAGAGCTGGCGGAGTTTTGGGTGACTGTCACCCTGTTGTCCTGTGATGCCGTCAGCGTTTAAT
This sequence comes from Hiodon alosoides, assembly GCA_025775065.1. Taxonomy (NCBI): domain Eukaryota; kingdom Metazoa; phylum Chordata; class Actinopteri; order Hiodontiformes; family Hiodontidae; genus Hiodon; species Hiodon alosoides. Next base: position 3,209 of record JAOYSI010046364.1, on the reverse strand, counting down.
GGCCGTCGGTGTCGATCCTGCTAGATATCGACGAATGCGAGCGGAACCCGGGGCTCTGCCAGGGGGGCTCCTGCGAGAACACGGAGGGCAGCTACAAGTGCGTTTGCCCCCCAGGCCACCAGCTGTCCACCAACGGAGACGCTTGTGTCGGTGAGCTGATCGCTCTGCGTGACAAAAGACCATACTATTTCTTACCATACTATTTTAATAGGTCATTTAGCCTCAGAGCACACGGTAACAACATTTTTCATGCCCCCTGTTTCACCTTAAAGGAAGTGCAATGATAGCATGCAACCTGTCACGGGTCCGATTACCTCATGTAAAACACCTCACACACTGCACACAAGCCTAAAGGACATACAGTGCCAGGAACATTTTTTATTCAAAACTGTGAGTCATTTGAGAGTACAACCGTCAGACTGTTGCTTGTGCGATCTGATATCATGTCATTCTATTGGCTGACCTTGTGCAGATCTCAACGAGTGCGAGCTCAGCGACAGGCTGTGTCGGCACGGGAAGTGCGTGAACGTGATCGGCGGTTACCACTGCTCCTGCGATCCTGGCTTCCAGCCCACCCCAGACCGCCAGGGCTGTACAGGTAAAGGCAGCAGCCGGGGGGGCCACAGCAGTCGCGTTTACTGCCGCTTGAACCGGGCAGTGGTTTTATCCACTGGCAGACCTTTGCCGGTCTTTCAGACATCGACGAGTGCACCATCCAGAACGGAGGGTGCGACCTGCATTGCACCAACTCTGAGGGAAGCTACACCTGTGGTTGTAGCGCCGGCTACGCGCTGATGCCGGATCATAGGAGCTGCACGGGTAAGTCAGAAGTCCCCGTCCCTTACCAGCGCACACATTTCTCAACGTGGCGACGCAACCAGGCAGACAGGTGAGGAGTCAACTGTCCGCGCATAACTGGTCTCTCCCGCTTCTCCCCTGCGACGGAGAGATGATGTCATGCTCTCCTCTGCCTGCCAAAAGCCTGCTCCTCATCTGTTTCTCGCTTTCCTCCTTTCTGAACCTCAGACGTAGACGAATGCGAGGACGATCCTGAAATATGCCATGGCGGACAATGCACCAACATCCCCGGAGAGTACCACTGCCTTTGTTTTGACGGATTTATGGCCTCCTTGGACATGAATACCTGTATAGGTCAGTGCTCGTATGTCCCCTGTTGTCATTCTAAACATGCTCCAATACAGAGGCAAGCGGAACTTTGTGTTTTTGATATAATTATTATTTGAAATGCATATCTTTAGGTGGGGCCCGTACTCTAGTTACTGTTGACCTGTTTTTTCCCAAATTTGGAACCACCAATTGTAGTTTTGCTTCTTGGATTGTCACAAGGAATCCAACCACCAGGATGAAAAAGTATGATTGGTCTCTTCTGATGTAATTGTCTTCAAGCCATCCATCTTTTTAAACACTTGCGCGAGCGTATTCTGATTCTGAGATTTGAACCATTCAAATTACAGATCGTAGGGCTCAGTTTGCTGTATACAGTCAAATTGACAATGCCGAACATGAAAAAACATGACAACCCTCTGTGTGTAAATTTGTCACCGTGCGTTCTGCCTCGCCTTGGTTTTTGTGGAAACAAGTTCCGACCTATGAGGTTTTCTTTCTCATTACTGCAGATGTGAACGAGTGTGACCTTAATGCCAATGTCTGCATGTTTGGGGAGTGTGAAAATACCAAGGGCTCCTTCATCTGCCACTGTCAGATAGGCTACTCGGTGAAGAAGGGCATGACAGGCTGCACAGGTGAGCGGGTCTCCTCTCAGACCACTGCTGGTGGGAACTCCTATTCATGGGTGCGGTTCAAAAATCATGGCAGACCGCTGATTAACGCACACCTTTCATAGTTATATCCGATTTTGAAGTAAGTTTACAATGTGCGGCTCTTTGACATACAGCCCTTTGACGTACAATGACTGATATAATTATTATGGAAGAAGAAGACTGGAATAGTGGCTTCAATGTTTTTTATTTGATCTTGGAGAAAGACAGTTTCTCATTTTACTCGTCAGTTCTTTGTAATCAAATGTTGGTAAGGAAAAGCCCATTTAATTTAATAAACTCTCTGTATGTTAGCTATGAGGTACAGCTTTTTCCTATGCTAAATATAATTATGGCTTAGACAAAAAAACCACCCCTAGCAACGATCCAGTAGTACTTACAAGGGCAAATGTGCAAGCTTAGTAAATATCCTAAGTTATGGCTCAGTGCTCATCTGCAGTTGAATTTTAATTTTCTACACTTCAAATGGAGAAGACTGTGAGGGGTCATATTCAGTGACACTGTTGCAACTGTTCAGTGGCTAAGATGTAAGCAACCGCTGTTCACTCCAAATCAATATTTCACTGCGCCGCGTCTCTTACTGTGGGGGTTTAAACCCCGAGAGAGTTCCTCTGAAAAACGGAAGGCATGTGAATGCTTCACACGGGGCGGAGGGGGTCGCAGTAACTCGGGTGACTAAAGGTTTGGTTCTGGCACAGATGTGGACGAATGCGAGGTGGGGGCACACAACTGCGACGTCCACGCCACCTGCGTCAACACCCCGGGGGGCTTCCGGTGCGCCTGTCGGGAGGGCTGGGTGGGCAACGGAGTCAAATGCGCGGGTAAGCCCTCTCCTCCTCTCTGTCTGTGATCTGCGCTCTGGACATCAGGCATCTGTTTCAGTGCCAGTTCATTTGGATCTGTTTTATTTCCTTTCTATTTTGTTGTGTGTGATCTGCCAAGTGATTCATTGTCAGGTAATGTTTCGCTTTTTGAAATAATACCTGATTTTGCCTCTTGAACACTGTTCTTTGTCCTCAAATTAGCTGACCACACGTAGCAGCTCTTCCCAGATGTTCTGGTGTGTATGGTTATCTCAGTTTCTTCTCCACATAATAGGTTGCTATAACTGGCTGATCCTTCATGAAACTTTGAACAAAAAATAAAGAAAATGTAGAGATGGTTTTAGCTCCCTGCGGAAAGTGTCTTTTCCACTCCAGGCTTTTCTCACTCTTTTCCGCACACAAGGCCACGTTTGATGTGTCTCTATTGGCTGGTATCAGTTACAGCTCTGGCCACTCTTAGTGCGGGGTTGTGAAGACGACGAAACGGGCGGGCAGTGGATCAAATGGTCTGGACCGTCCAGCAGCGGGAGCGATGGGGGGGCGGGGGGGGGGGGGGCAGGGGGGAAAGACCTTATTTTGGGTCCGT
>JAOYSI010046353.1:0-26900 GCA_025775065.1 Hiodon alosoides | reverse complement strand
CCCCCCCCCCCCCCCCCCCCCCCCCCCCCCCCCCCCCCCCCCCCCCCCCCCCCCCCCCCCCCCCCCCCCCCCTCCCAACAAAGCAAAAAACTGTCATTCTAAATGGGTTGAGAAGCTAACATCTCAGACTTTTCTCGTGAATAATAATATGCAATAATACGCACTATTTTTTGTGAAAGTCAGCTGGCAGACAGCGGTATTGATGGAGCAATGCGTCAATGTGCCTGACAGTGCCGTGAGAGAAGTGCCTGGGAGACGCGATGGCCACAAATGCCCGCAGAGGAGCGCAAAAGGGCCACATGGGGTTCAGGGAGGTGGAGTGCTCAGAGCTAAGGTCCTTCAACTCTTACGGGGAGCAGACTGTAGTGAGATTTTGTCAATCCCCCCCATTGCATTCACTGGCAGCTCTTATTCCTCATGTTTTTCAATACACCCAGAGAAGTTGAATGGTGCTGGGGCGAACGTTTTTATTCCAGTTGGAGATAACCGTTCCACTTTGCCTTTTCTGAGTGCAGGAAGTGGCTTTCAGCGGGCGACTGTGCGAGCACTTACCTAAAACAGAATGGTTTTGAGGCAATGTGACATTGTATGCAGCTTCGCAACTGCCTATGTTTGAAGCCTTTTTACTTTTCTAGAATCAAAAATGGGGGCTGTTGTTTGGCTTGCTTCCCAAATGTATATGTTGGTTTGTTTTTTTCTTCTGTAAGACAGCAGCATGCTTGCACCAACACGCTAGAAAAGAAGATACAGATTTCTCTATGGAAAAAATGCTGATATTATATAATTATCATTTAGAGATATCTTAAAAAAATTCTTGAATGATATCTTGAATGAATTTTAGATTATTTTTAAAGTTAATAATAATGTTTTAGTTTACTGGTAAATATTAACGATGATGCAAAACTAAAACATCAGCTAAATGGACTCAGCTTTATCAACAGCAGTGTGAAAATATGTCTATAATATGAGTGAAAACAGTCCTTCAAAGTCTAAACAAGTAACGTTTTGAGGGAGAAAACCGCCTGAGCAAAAACGACATAACTTGTTTGGCTAGCTCCATCAGTGGGGATGAATTCTAACTAACAGACAGCATGCACATTGGCCAGCTTCCTCAGAAAACTCACAGAGAGAGAAAAAATGATGCCATCAGGCTAACAAAACGTACCATGACATAAATTCACGTACAACCTCATACACAGGTTTAGAGTTAGGATTAGGATCTGCTCCTCCAGCAGTACTGAGGTTGACCTTGAAAGGAAATTGAAAAACAGACAGGAGGATAGTGAGCTCCACCTAACTGGCCTCTGACCAGCATCTGTGCTGGAACAAAGCCTTCATTCCCACCCTCTCTTACAGCAGGCCGTTATAACAATGCGTTAGGAAGCCCTGTAACTATTGCCTGGCACTATGATAAGTCTTTGAATAGTGGTCCAATCTGCTTCCATTTATGTGTATTCAAAAGACATTTGTTCCCAGAGTCATGGATAATATTGGCCTAGAAAACTGGCACCTCTCATTAGCTGTCTATACTGATCCTCCTGTTCAACTCTGAATGAAAGGCCGCTTGTTCGCTGTTATTTCAATTTAGGCATTTTTATTCTCTTGCTTCCCCAAAATCCTGTTCCTTTCATGTGAACCTTCTTCTGATAATTGTGACTTGGATTAGTGATACTGCCAGAATCAGCTTGGTCAGTAGGACATATTTATCAGCTGCAGGCATCACGAATGACAGCTGGGGCTTCTTCAAAGGGAGGTTCTGAAGCTAAAGAAGAACAGCTGTAGCTATACAGGAAAGGGATGATTTTTGGGGAGAAGCTTGCAGGGATTTTACGGTAAGGTAGAAGCTATCCTTGTATTTATCAGAACTTTATAATTCTCCAGCATCCTATTGTGCACACAGGGCTTCACAAGGCCCTCCAAGGCTGTCATAGGATTCTTCATGAGGCCCAAAATCCAATGAGCTTATTGTCAAAAAGTTGAACCTGTCCACACGGAAAGTCATCACAAAAGCAAGTTATTGCACTCCAGCACTGCCTTGTTCACACACAAGTAGGGATATTTCATTATCAAACAGCCTGTGCTGTGAAACACACCAAGATCATAATTCATCTTCTTTTTTTTTTGAGTATTTTGCTTTGTGCACATAATGCTTGTTTTCATTCCGTTAGGCCTCCTGGGACGAGTTTGCTGGAATGCCGGCACATGGTTATTGCTTCATTACCTTTCCCCTTTGCCTTGGATGTGTGAGAAGTGTGCATAAGAAACGGTATTTAATCAATTTGCGTACTGTACTTCCTTGAGTCTGTGGCTTTATTGAATCGTCTTGCTTTGGTATTTATTCCTTTTCTTATTGAGGTGGAAAGGCCGGCATTAAGGGAAATGCATTCTTGCAGAGATTCCCAGTCTGTTTACCCAGACTCCCAAAGTTTGAACCCGGGATTACGACTGAGTCAGCACATTGCCGTGTCTCATTTCTTTCCTACCCACTGTTACCTGTATGAGGTGCATTTAAAGGTTCTGCATTTCCGCCTTAGGTTACCGTAGGACTCATTTCTGCATCCTATTCTCCCTCAGCTTAATTTAGTACACAGCATGACAGCTGAGTCAGCAAAGACAGAACGTGACTAAAAACAAAAAGCAAAATAATTTAAACTTATAGACAGAAAGACAAAGGTTATATGAGAATTCAATTACTCTCTTCTTTTCCTTTGGCTACCACAAAGAATTCACCCTATGAATAATGCCCACATAAAAAGATAGCATGAATTGAATAGCCTAGAGCTCTGTGTTTCTCATTCTTTCAGTTTCTCAGCACCATGTATATTTCTGCATGAGTCTGTATACGGTTTAATGCAGACCATGGGAAATCTGTGTGTCCTGGGCTGCGCTGTGTGCTAAACATAACCTGTGAACCGCAAGCCTCCTTCCCATATACCGGATGTCAGGGGACAGCAGTTGTTCACGGCTGTTACTTCTACATTGATGAGTCAGCTCAATTTTTTTACCTTGTCTCTGCGGAGGTAACCTGATTGGCCCAGAAATCATCTAAATACATCGCCTATGCTGCAATTCGCCAGCTTCATTGGTTTACAAGCAGGATAGAGAAAGGCACAGTTACAGAGTACGGAGGTAAGGATAAATTATAAATGTCAGTAGCGAAGGAGAGCCGTTCCGGTTACCGAGCAGATGACGTATGCAGGGGCATGTCGAGGTGACCATGTTTTTGTTGCCTTTTTGAGGAATGATTTGTTTGTCGATAGCTGAAAAACAGCCCCAAACTAAACCAAATGGTGCACACCTTGAGTTGAGACCTAGAGTAGGTACTGCGAACACAAAAACGGCAATTACTACCTGCCACAAAACTTCATGTTACAAGCCAGAGATTAAAATATTTACTCATGTCGTAAATGTAAATCCTCCCCTCACCAGGGCCAAATAACAGCTCAGACTGATGTGGTAATGCGCACATGCCAGAGTGGTTCAGATGCCAAGTCACTTAAGCATGAAAGGTTAGGCCAAAACAAATAAGCGAAGTGACCAGTCAAAGAGCCTGTATATGGTCAAATGAGGCCAAGCTCGCTCAAAATGATTACCGCCTAAAGGAGGCCATAAATATTGCCTTTGAGAGTTTCAGATATCTGAAAGGACTCCTGCCATTTTTAAAAAGAGTTGGAGCCAGAGTTATGCATCAGGCCTTTTTCATTTTAGGTTTCTTCCAACCTATATATTTACATAGCCGCATGGACACGCTGCAAAAGTATTTTTAAAAGAATCTGACTGGCCTGGTTCTCAGTAGGATACATGTGCGGTTTTTAAATATTTGGTCAGAAGTGTGAAACCATTAATGCCCATCAGTTATCGCACCACAAGAACCACAGTCCCAACAATTCAGCACTTATTCAACAATGTTTTGAAGCCTCCACTTCACAGCACCTGGTTGTGAAGTTGTTCTCTCTTGACTAATTGCCAGAACTGAGCTAAGGGGCTTTTAGATCAATTACACAACACAGTCTAAAGAGTAGAAAGTGGTCAGAAAGTGGTCTATTACACATCCTTTGAATGACCTCCATTCACATGCAGGGGTTGAGGATACCACTAATGTTCTGATTGTCCAAAGACTGAGAGGGTACCTTTGGTTTCAGTTATGAGCGGTCAAAGGGCACCAAGCAGGTGCACATACATTATACAATTCCTAATTCTTATTTTCATCACAGTACCTGGTTTTCTAATACAGAATAAATACCAGTACAGTATTATGCAGTAAGTCTTAGGTTTGGTAAGTCTTTATCTCCTGCTTTACATGTAAATCTTTCTTTGATATTATAATCGATTTGACAATGTAGTTTTCAAAACAAGATTGCAAAACCTAGATGAAGCGAATCCGAGAACGAAGATGCTCTGAAGTAACGATTTCATTAGGAAAGGCTATTTGCGTGTCCACAATTAAAATGACAACCTAATATATTTTTAACAGCATGCTTAAAAATCTGAAGTATTGAGTTGTGCCCGGTACAAAGACTAATAACAACGCATCAATCAGGTATACCTCAAACCATGCACGGAAATAACGCATAATTTGCCAGGTTCGTGTGAACTACCGTCAGTTTTTGTAGACTGAATGTTCGCGCATAAGGTCTCTGCGTTCTCCCGGGTGTTTTCCTCCTTTTTTCAATAAGTGTTCGCTTTGCGACTCTTGTCTGCGTCTGCCATGGGGACTCCTGTTGTGCAAATGTCAGGCAGAGTGGGAGAGGGAGCTTGGCAGTGTAATCCATCTTGGGGCTGGGGGTGGGGGGAGTGCGGGGCACACAGTCAATGTTGGAGATTTGATAAGATAAAGAGTTGAGATGTGTCTGAGCTCAGTCCTCAGCTCTCTGTGAATGAGAGGGGAGGAAGGCCATGAGGTTTGCAGGAAGCCAGTGGGGAAGAGCCAAAGTGATGAAATAGTCATCCATGGAATCACTGGGCTATTGTCAGACAGGTCATTTTTCATGGGCCTGCCGCTAAATACCAACAGAAGGTGGTTCCCCTCAATATGATTTCACCAATCTCTTCCTGAATTTAAGGAACAGATTTCTGACCTGCACATCTTTCACGTTAATATTATTCAAATTACGATCAGAACACATTTCACAATATGAACTTATAATGTTACAACCCCAAAAAGTATGGAAAATGCAAAAAATAAACAAAAAGATTCATTTGAAAATTGAGTTCACCCTGTACTATATTGAAAACACATTATTAACACATTAATTGATGATTTACTTTGTGAATTTAATTTATTTTTGAAAATATACACTCATTTCAAATCTGATGACTGCAACGCACTCCAAAAAAGTTGGGACAGTCGACTGTTTACCACTGTGTAACATCACCTTTTCTTTTAATAACACTTATTAAGCGTTTGGGCACTGAAGACACCAGTTGATTAAGTTTAGCAAGCTGAATTTTCCCCCATTCATCCATTATGCATTTCCTTAGCTGCGCAACTGTACGGGGCCTTCGTGCCTTATTTTGCGTTTCATAATGCACCACACATTCTCAATCGGAGACAGGTCAGGACTGTAGGCAGGCAATGCTAGCACCCGCACTCTCTGCTTACGCAACCATGCGCTTGTAATCCGGGTAGAATGTGGTTTGACGTTGTCCTGCTGGAAAACGCAGAGACGTCCCTGGAAAAGATGGCATCTGGATGGCAGCATGTTGCTCCAAAATGTTACATATCTTTCTGCATTAATGGTTCCCTCACAGATGTGCAAGTTATCCATGCCATGGGCACTGACACACCCCCATACCATGACAGACGCTGGCTTTTGGACCTGATGCTGATAACAGCTTGGATGGTCCTTTTCCTCTTTGGCCTGGAGAACACGACTGCTGTTTTGTCCAAAACTATTTGAAATGTTGACTTGTCAGACCTCGACACACGATTCCACTGTGCTACAGTCCATCTCAGATGAGACCGAGCCCAGAGAAGTTGGCGGCGCCTCTGGACAGCGTTGATGTTGCTTCTGCTTTGCATATTAAAGCCTTAACTTTCATCTGTGGATGCAGCGGCGAATGGTGTTGACTGACAAAGGTTTACCAAAGTATTCCCGAGCCCATGTCAGGATATCCATTACAGACTCATGACGGTTGTTAAGACAGTGACGTCTGAGGGATCAGAGATCACGCGCATTCAGAAGTGGTTTTCAGCCCTGCCCTTTACGCACCAAGATTTGACCGGATTCCTTGAAATGCCCAAAATACCGATTTGTCTTTGGGGAATGTTGTTCTCAAAGTGTTGGATTATTCACTGACTCATCTGTTGGCAGATTGGCGAATCTGCAGTGTCTTTTTTGGAGGCTCCTTAGATACTTAGATTACATGATTGCCTCACCTGTTTCACATCACCTTCTTATTTCAGCTTGTCACAAATTGCCCCTGTCCCAAATTTTTTGGACCGTGTTGCATGCGTCAATTTCAAAATAAATGTTTACCTTCAAAAAACTTTGCAGTTGATTAGGTAAAACATCAAATACCTTGTCTTTATACGTTTTTTTGTTTAAATAAAAGTCAAAGTACATTTACAAATCACTCCCCTTTTTTTTATTAGCATTTTACATACTTTTTGGAATTGGGGTTGTATTATGGACTGTCAGACTTTAAGTTTTAAGTTCATTCTAATCCATTCTATTCTAAATATCTATGTCATTTGAAAGCATTAAAATCAGATGGTTGTGTTTCCAATGACTGCAGTTACATAAGTACAACAAACACTCTGAGAAAAAAAATGTATCTATTTACAAAATTTGCAATATTCCTAAGTTACAAAAGGATGCAAATTTATTAGCAGGGAATTCATTAATAATTTCCCAAAATGACCAAAGAATATAAACTGTGCAGTGATACAGACACAAAGTTCAAAGTATTTTTTGTTGATGTTGTTGTGTTTGTTTGGTTTTTTTAATGTATGGGAATTAGTGGACTTGAGAGTCATGAAACAGAATCTGCTCAAATATTGAGTGTCATACTCAAGTACCCAAGTGCCTTCTGGGTAATTTTTTTTTTTTTAAACAACTCAGCTATCAATGTGCAAATCGTGGATAAAAAAAAAAATCAGGATGTACCAAATAGCTCAAATGAAACATAGAGAAATACACAAGTCATGTCGAAGTCTCATTCAGTATGGGTGCTGATGGCTGATGACCTCACTTATGACAAACAAAAGCGGTTCATTTTGGAAGATGCTGAGACTTTCAGGAGGCAGTCACCACCTCTTGGGATCAGGCTGTCGGTGTTTGAAATGGATTTATACTTCAGACTTCTTAATTAACAACCACAGGTCGTGTAGGAGTGTAGGTCCACAGTCAGTTCTGAATGTTAGGACTCAAGGGTACAACTGCACAACATGAGCTTTCATTAGACTGCGATTCAGATGCTTGAACAGTCAGTGATCAGAATCACCAAATGCTGTGCGTCTGACGTAACATTCATCTCTAATATAGTAACTGAACTGACCGATGCACGATGCTATTCCCACGGCAACACACCTAAGCAATAGTGGAGCCTTTCCAGAAGTCGATAATGACCTACATACATGAATTTGGGTCGTACTAAGAGGCAATGCCTCTAAGTCTCTATTGTCTGTAAAATCATTCTTATGAATTCTGTAATATAATTCTTATCAAACGCTGGGAATAACCATACAATGTTGAGTATGCCATAAAGATAAAACACCTTTGCCACCTTTTTAAACCCCCAAAAAGGGGTAATAGACCACCTTTGCCACCACTCACCACCACCACATCCCCAAAGGCGATTATGATAAAAGGGTTGGAAAGGATAGTTCTGTGGAGCCCTGACATGTGGTTCCAGGCTTGTGGGTTTGACTCTCTAAATATCACAGTCTTTGCAATTAGAAGTATAACCGCAGGCAGAGATCCAGCATGTTTCACTCGAGACTGCGCATCCCCGCCCAGTATAAGGAATAATGGCTTGCCCGCGCGTCCCATAGCTCAGCCCTTTAGGTCCACATGAAAATGTCACAAACTTGTATTTCTGTAATAGATGTCCTTTAGTGGCAGTCGTCACTGAAGGGTCATCAACCTAAAATATAAAACTGTTCACCCTTTTCATGTAAGTAGTACATCATTCCCGTTTAGCGCAAAGTATTTTAAAAGCAAAATTTGGTTGACTGACCCAGAAATCAGGATTGAAATCGTCCGGTTCATAGATTTAATTTACAATTCTTTGGGTAAACGCAATGTATGCCAGGACTGTTCTCACTGCAAACTAAGTCAGACCAGCAGGCACATGGCAAAGAGGCGCCACGTTGCACTACAGAATACAGCAGGTGATCCCCTGCACATTCCCCCTTCTAAAAGAGGAGCGGCTTCCACAGTTGATCTAATTTACCCATAAAGTCTCGAAGCTAAGCAGCCTGGCCCCTCGCAATCGTTAGAAGCAGCGATTTAGTGAAGTGAGACCTGTCAGTCGCTGTGCGCTCTTCATGTCCCCTCCGATTCCAGACACCCAGAGCCTCCGTTCCTGAGGCTGTCTCTCAAAATTCTTGGACAGTCGGAGGAGGGGGGGCAGCGAGGACATTGAGAGTTTCTCGTGGGCATGACAGATGGACATCTCTGCCAAATACTTTCTCTCCCAAATACTTTGGCTGGGAACAGAAGCAATTAGTGGTAATGGAGAGCCAATTGAAGGGAACAATAGACAGAAAAGGAACCATTGATAAATGCTTTGTTAAACAAAGTGCATTTACTGGACATACCCTCTCATACACTGTATCACATTTGGCAAAACGTTTTCCTTTGGCACATAAAGACATTGTGGACAAAGCCCTTAACTGTGATGAAGGGTTAGTAACTAGGACAAGGGGGAACTTTTATTGAACGATTACTTTGAAAACAAATCCCACACCTGGGATAAGCTGACTGGAGCTCAAAGGACCGCCAGTGACAGGGGACTTCCGTCACTAAGGGCCATCAATCAGGTGGCACAGAAACGACAGGGCTGCCAGATGGCTCCGGGAACATGAGAGGTAATTAAGCACTGCGACACCAAAGTCCCGTAATTGATTATCAGACGGGTCCCTTTCAGAGCCGTGATCTCAAAAAGAGTGCTACGTGACAAGGGTCTGAAATTGATGCTCTGCATTTGATGTCGTGCACGACTGTCCACGTTCATCTGTGATGTACGCACTTGATGTATGATCTCACCGGCAAAGACATGTTGACTAATGGAATGAAATAATAATTAACAATCCAACATTGAGTATGATATGGTGTAATTTAATGTGTGCCGTGGGAATACAGGCATACCTCGTATTAGAAGGGAAATGTGTTTTTTCTTTTCATTATGAAGCATGAATTACACATATTAAACAGCATGGGCCGGGTAGTGATATGTATTTCATATGTATTTTATTTATCAATGTATTTACTAATGTCTCACATTCGAAACCAATTACACGTCAGTGATTTTCACATCAGTGATGAAGCATCAAAAAAAGTGGATTACTTTATGCAGACATGTACATTTCTAGGAAAACTAAAGTCTACAGCCTTTGGGTAAAATGTTGAGAGCCACTGCTTGCTGTCGAATGATCGAGTGATTTTGGCTGCGGCACAAGAACTGCATCATCTCATTAGTCAGAAAGGTGATTTGGTGCAGATAATGAGATGATTAGTCCTGTTGAATGTCAATCCCAATGAAAACGGAGAGAGAATGCACCAGTGGAACCAATGAAAAACAAATAAAAATAGCTCTGGGACTAGACCTGAGGCTCTCCTCTCCTGCAGGTAATGTGACCAATTTTAGATGATGGTTCTTGACAATCAGAAAGTCCTAATGGTGGTCTCTTTGGTTGGGGGTTTTTCTTTCTTCCATAAAAAAGTACTGTGTACCTGAATCCAGAAGTATTCTCCCCTGGGGGCTTCAGCAGTTCTCTAATGTGGCTCATTAGTTCTCTAGGACTGGCTGGTTCATTGTTTGGTAGTGGGTTCGCTACGCAGGAGGGAAGCAGGGGGAGCGAGGTGGGTGAAAAAATAAATAACGAATTATACTGTGTGTGCAATACGGAGCACTTCAATCTCGAAAGGAAAATGGTGCACTTTTGGTGCTCAGGATTTTTTCACAGATCAGTGACTTATTCTGCTGTTTAGAATAATTTTAGTTTTTCGGTCATCTGGAGTGCAAAGGTAATTAAAAAGTGTGTTAAAGTGGAAAAAGTAGAAATTATGTTTAATTGTGGCAGGAAGAAATAAATATATAGTATAGTATATTATAGTATAGTTATTTATTTATAATGTGTTCTTCACAAATCTGGCAACATTGTTAACAACTGTAGTTATTTTTAAATTAAAATAAGTCGTAAGCAATGAAAAAGCGATTTCGCTACTTGGTGGTTAAAATGATATATCGTAAATTAGAAATATGCTGCGAAAAACATTATAATTTAAATCATTCATGCGATTAACGGTAACACTTTTAAACATTTAAGGTTATGTAAAATATTAGCGCTGACAAGATGAAACAGGACCGTTCCTGCGACTTAATGGCACGTCTCTGTTTAAATTCTGAACAGTGAATGAGCTGGATTGCATTGTGTGAGGTTTTTGATAGATTACAAGGCAGTGTCATCTCTGTTTGTTTAACCATTTATTTTCCCATGCTATTTAGCTATAATTTTTTTTTTAGCTATTTGTTGTCTACAATGTCAGATTTTGTACAGTGCACAGAGCTGAGTTATGAGGCTGTCTCTTCAGAAAAATCTCTTCTTCAACTCCTTAATCATGGCCAAGGAAGTAATACAACTGATTTGAAAAAAAAAACCAACAACAATAAATCCATATCTGTCATGCACTGATGTCGGCATGAACCAACATGGAGAAAATCATAACGCAGGAAAAGCTCCCAGATGTTTGCAGCAACATGGTAGTCTGCCATGTAACTGCTTTGCTGTATAAATAATTCTATAGTCATGTGACATGAGCTCTTTGAACGTATCGTCATTACTATGCAGTTTTCAATGAGGAGTGACCTTAAGTCTTCCTTAAAAATGTTACATTTTTAAATTATATGACCTGTGTGTGATAAAAGCATGTATATTCAAACTGCAGTTTCTCATTTGATCTCAACACGAACAATTCAATCGTGCCAATGCCCAGTTAGGAATTTATTTATTTTCAAATGCAGTATCAATTTTTTTTTTAACTAAAAACAAAACATGTTTCCCTTAGAGAGTTCCAGCAATCCCACAAACAGAATATTCTAACAGGAAGACTTTTATTTATGAATATGGATTGAAACTTGATGTTTGTTGATATATACAATTTTTTATTTTAAAAACATGTCACTGAAAAACCCTAATATCTGCTCCCAAGGTATGTTTAACATTCAGAACTAATATTTATTTCAGAAAATTTTCATTTTTATCACGTTGTATCTAGTTAAACTGTATCATTGTATCAGCATCAATAACTTACCTGTCTTTTTCTTTTTCCTTTCCGGTGCTGACGTTGTCCTCCAAACAGGTAAGTTTACCTGTTTCTCATATACATACATATACGATTACAGATGTGTTGGTTAACAAAATACTGTCACTTTTATGGTCTCCTATACTGCACCATCAAGCATGGAAAATACTAGATCTCTTTGTAAACAGACATATTTTGGTGACTAAGCTATCTAATATAGTCCGTAACTTCAGAAAGCAGAAAAAGAAAAACAGAAAGCAGCACATCTGAAACAGAAGAAAATACAGTAAGTGGGCGGTTCATTGGGTACACCACCCCGTTCACAAAAATGGATCACTCCAACAGGCGGTGAGTCACGTGGCCATGGCTTGCGTGCAAAGCAGATGGACAGGCACCAAACCATTCAGTTAATGTTCGATTGAATGTTAGAACGGGCCAAACGAGTAGCGTAAGCACCATTGAGCTTGGTATGATTTTCAGTGTCCAGCCTTGCCCGTTCCAGTATCCCAGAAGCAGCTGCCCTTCTGAGATTTTGCACGCATGTCAGTGCCTAGGGTTTACCGAGAATAGTGCGACAAACACACCATCATCTTGGATCACTTACGTCACTGATCTTTGTCCCATCCTGCTGGCGGTCAACTGTGCAGCGGGTGGTGGTGCTGTATTGTTGTGGGGGATGTTCTCCTGGCACACGTTACGTCCCTTGAGACCAATTGGGCAATGTTTGAATGCCACAGTGTATCTGAACATTGTTGCTGACCGTGCAGATTCCTTTCATAGCTACAGTTTACACTTTGTCACATGGATACTTCCAGCAGGATAAGTCGCCGGTTCACAAAGCACATCCTGATTCAGAATGGTTTCATGATCGTGACAGTAAGTTCAGTTTACTTGAGTGGCCTGCGCGGTCCTCAGACCTAGCATTTTTGGCATTTAATTTCCTTTGGGAAACAGACTGTGTGCAGCATGAATGTTCACCCCTCCAATCTGTAGCAACCGCATGATGCCATCTGGGGGCATAGACCAACATCCCTTTGGAACAGAAGAACTCTGGAGGGTCCAGATGAGTATACTGTATACATAAAGTATAATTTTTTCTATAAAAGGCAAGCCAATTATTTGGGAAGAACAGATACTTTTCTGTTAGAATTTCATTATTATAATTTTTTGTTTAAATTAAGCAAAAGTCGAGTAGAAGTCATGTGCAAATTTGCAAATGTTATGTTGCATACATTTTTGAGTTGCATGAATAGGAAATGAATGAGCGAACATATGTCTATGTTTTATTTCAGTTGTTTGAACTTCATTACTTCACCATTAAAATTGATTACCAGGTGCAGAACTTAGGTTAATCAAAAAATAATGATGTGGCTAAACACTCTTTTGAAAATACATTTTATGTTCTAAGAAAAGTTCTAAATGTACTCTACTCCAGCTTTCAGCAAAACTTCAGGGATAAATGAAAGACTTTACAAACGTTGATATCTATATTCAAGTAAGATGGTGTGTATATAGCCACACCAACATATAAAACATATACAAAGTGATAGTGATAACTATTTGAGTGAAGGGAAGTCTTTTGCTAATACAGCCCATCCTCTGCGTTATTTACCTGGGATATCAGTGTTGTTACCAGAATCCTGGTAAAGAGTAGTACAAACATTGTGTTTTAATCTTTTTTTCTCCAAATTTCGTTAATATTTCACATTGCCGCTACTTTTATGTGAACTCCAGGGTTGTTCCCCTGTACAGTATCCTCGGACTGACGTTTTTTAAGATTCTTTAGCATTATTTATTTTATTTTATTTATTGATGCTAAGATACAGGAATCTTCGGGGATCCACTTCAGCTGTGAACAAGTCATCAGTGTCAGTAGATGGATTCCTGACTCTTTTTGTTCATCACTGTCAGACAGGCAGACTTGACTTTGACAACTTTTGTAGTTCTCTTAAGAAGAATTTGTCAATAAAAGTGTTTAAGCTTCCCCGGGTTCGCCGGACCTTGTGAGGCATTCCAGTTAGGCCATTGTCATCTCGGCATTGATCAGAAATTGAACCGTGGGTTGTGGGGAGATGGCACGGCGAGGGTATAAAAAGAAATCTTCGGCTAAGAATGGTTACGGGGCTGTGCATTGTCTTATGCTTACATTGTTTGGAAACGGGCCTAGCATGCTCAAAACTGTTTACATTCTTCAGACCACACCAGTGCGGAATTTATTTAACTTTTTATTAAGGCCAAAGAATTCCATTTGCAAGCAATGTTTCAAAACTGTTGTATTTATACTTTCAGTTACAGTTAATTAGAATGTAACTAATCCTTTTTTAAGATGATTGAAAATATAATACTTCTTTCAGCTAAGCTGTCTTTTTTTCATCATTTGAATAAATGTATTAGATATAATTTTTTCACTGTCTCAGATATATAAAAGAGCTTATTTAGATCAACGATCAAACGTTTTGTGAGACAAAAACTACTGCAGTCAGATGACAGATTTTCTTATCTTTGTCTGTCAACTGAC
Organism: Hiodon alosoides; assembly: GCA_025775065.1. Lineage (NCBI taxonomy): Eukaryota > Metazoa > Chordata > Actinopteri > Hiodontiformes > Hiodontidae > Hiodon > Hiodon alosoides. The sequence continues at coordinate 12,911 of JAOYSI010046353.1, read as the reverse complement.
AAGAATGATCAAGGTAAGGAACACTGAATACAAGCTTAAATATTAATGCTGTAGAACATCTTGGTAACAAAAATATTGGTGCCTCTTTGCCCCCCTCTGTCCGATAATTAAACAGAATGATTATTATTATCATAATATATATACATATATATCATGATTATTCTGTGTGGAAAACTATTGCAATGGGAGAGTTGAACTAAATTTCTGCTGGGATCATCCATCTTTGTGAATGACTTTCTGCTCTTTTACAGCATACTATTTAATGCTGTGTGGCTACTCAGAGATGGCAAAACAAACTCCAGACAGTCTGCAATTATTTGTTCATGCTTCATGGCATTTCATTTCTTTTGCTTCTTTTGAGAAGTCTTTCACTGAAAATCCTCATCTGAGTTTATCTGCGCGCACTCTCTTTCCCTGCTGTAATTCTCTATGCCCTCCCAGGCCTCTTCAATAAAACACATTCTTTAATACGCTGCGGCAGTCACACGTGTTTGGTGGGACGGGTGGACAAATCTGAGCTTCAGTTTATTTATGTTTTGCAGGGTGTTGGCCAAATGGCTGCATCCCAGATTCAGTTACTGAAGTGGTGACTTTGTGTAACATTAGGAAAGCCTACGTTGTTATCTAAAACATTAACAACATTTAAAATATAAAACATTAGATGCAGCGACAGTACTGCAGTAAAAATTAGTAATTAGTTAGGGAAAAAACTGCCGTTAAAAAAACATAACTGATGTAAAACAATAACTTGATATAATATTACTTTGTATATCACTGGAGATGTTAATCTTATTTCATTTTTAGGTGCTTTGATGAGAGGAGGATGTCTTGTCAAGTTTAATGGCTCTGCCTGTGAAGCGTCTTTTCAAGTTATGATGTGCTTCTGAGATCAGAGACAAAGAATAAAGACTCTTTTAGTGTGGGTTATCGCCATCTGTGATGTGTAAAAGCCACATCAAAGTAAAATGAATGCGTTTAGGCATTTTTTATTTTAAATAAAGACTAAATAAAGTCCCTGACTGAGACATAGAAAGAACCTGTATTGAACAGTGCAGCAGGGACAGAACGAGGCTTAATTCAGGGCTGGTAGAGCTGCCTGCCTCAAGACCCGTCTCGTCCATAACGAGACAGATTTGCAGGTGCAAATTGAAAGCCTCTTGTCTGCTACACGTCGATTGGATGGCAATTAGGCGTCATTAACAGCTGGCGTGGAGCTCTAGGCCGCAGGCGGTACAGGTGGCCGTCCCCACCGGCAGCTCTGCACCCCCCCGCCCGAGCCGGCCGTCATCTGTTGTACGTGTGACCTTGTCACCGGGACGGCGAGAGGGAGTGTGACAGATTCGGAGCGGTGACATTTAGCTCGCATTTCGGCAGTCGATCCGCTGCATCACAGCTGCCCCTCCCGCCCCCATTAGCTATGGTGAGAGGGGTGGCGGTTTTGAGGACAATGTAAGCTGACAGCAATCTGTTATCCTTAGCGATTTAGCAAATTATGTACATCGCATGGGAGGAGTGCAAAACTTTCAGAACGATAGCCCATAGGGTTCTTTCCCATTCGATCAAAGTAAAAGTTCTGAAGCTACCCTGGTTACCCAAACTTGAGGTAACATATCATCTGAGTCAATAACTTCAAAAAGTGGTAGACTCCCATGTACTATTGCATAAGTTTCTTATGCACGTTTTTCAGTTTTCCAGTTTTTAATTTTTTAATTTTTATTTTAATAATCATGCTACCCATGTGTCCGTATTACTGATCATCAATTCTGTTTGTTGTGTGGTCTGATCCTGAACTTTGAACTCCTTTAAGAACAGGAAAAGGTGTGATTAAATCTACCTTATCTGTGAGGTGTGTCCAAAGTATGAGAAGATGGTAAGAGGTGTGCGCTCTTAAAAGTCTTTTAACGCATCTGCAGGCAGCTTTGAATGTACCCTGGAATTGGTCTTTCTAATTTTTAAAACACCTTGCAAACTCTGGTGCTAAAATAGTTGTAAAATGTAAATTATTTTTGGACAAATAAATTCAAGTAAGTAATTTTTTGGTGTTCTGACACCTAAATATATTTTTGCACAAATGTCTGGCAGTTATTTTATTATAACTGGCATCATTGTATAGGTACTCTAAGTTCATAATTTATGACCTCATTAAAAGCCTCATTCCAAAAGTTGCTTTGGGAAATGGACAGACAGACACAGGGAACGTGGCTGGGTATACCCAGGACAGGGGAGAGACGCAGGCAGACATAGGCTGGGTACGTGATGCCGGGTACAACCCGGACGGGGTACTAGTTCATCGTAGGACAGGAGAAACCGGTATAGACAGACACAGAGGGTGAGGCAGGGTAGACCCAGAACAAAGCATCTGTCTCTGTCACTGGGCAGGAGACACAGACGCAGCCACACACGGACAGACAAGGCCACACACAGATGCTAATCTTTGGACCGTGGGGCAGATAAGCCAAATAATATGAACATATAATACTTACTGTGTCTTTTAACCCAGACTGCACACAACATTACTAACCTTCTGTGCCTTTACAATGTCTTTTAATTGTAAGCCTATTAAGGCATTTGTATTTAACAAGCGTATTTTATTTTATTTTCCTCAGCCAGGGTGAAAATTCATCCTCATGTTTCCACTGACATGTCAAACATTCTACGCATTCAATATTTTCTATTAAGAGTGCGGTGTATAATGGACCTCAATTTTTGTGCCATTTTTTTTGTGCCTTGTTCGTATTGATGATGCTTCAGTCAAAGCATGAGAAGTGTCTCATGTTTCCGTGGTGTTCATTTTTTTAATAATTAAAAAAAAACAAAAAAAACATTTTTTTCATTTCCACCCCAATGTACATATTGATGGCCAACATTTCAATCTCAAAATGTCAAAATGACCATTTCCTGCTATTGGCACGTGGCCACGACCATAGCGCTGGGGCAGCTGGAACATTCCCAAGCCAAGTTGGACAGAAAAGCCATGCAATGGGGGCCCCACTCACGGTCATGACCTTGTTTGTGCACGGTGAGTGTGGTCGTGTTGATTGCACCGCACCCAGGTGCTTGTAATTAAGCTGAACTTCAAAAGGGAGACAGCAAGCACTGTCTGGAGGAGAATGAAGGTTAGACTGAAAAGCCTGGTCATCTGTTGAGCGTGGGGTGTGTTAATTGTTTAAAAAGCGGATTTTTCCCTACTTTTGCCCTACCAATCTTTCTATTTCCCATCAGTTTGGTAAAATGATACTCAATAAAAGGTGAAATGAAATGATCCATCGTGTGTCTGGTTAGGCACTGGCGTACCACACTGTTATTTCACAAACATCATATTTGTGTGAGAACAGTGGAAATGCAAGCACACGCATGTGAGTGTTTTTTTGCAGCTGGCTGATGTGCACTGTGCTTATACTTAAGCCCAATTATGGTGATGGAACTTAATATTCAGTATTTAAAGATATTTTGGAAATGCATTTTACAATTTATGGGGACACAAACATTCATAAGCAGTAAGGAACGAGAGGCAGTTATTGAGTACAGCGAATTTAGCATTGTTAAAAGTGTTTTGTTAGATGTACAAAAATAATATTTTTCATTAAAATTATGTTTATATTTTTTAAGTAACCTCTCATAAGTAACCATCAGAGAAAATAGTCCCGGTCAAAAACTGAAAAAAAAACTAAGCAACACAAACCATTCTTTAGCTAAGTTTTGGGTTGTGTATTCATATTGTTTATAACAAGCAAGTAAACCCATAACAGTTCTATATCGTTAATATGAGCATGACTAGAACGCTTGTTCTTAAGCAGGGCCAGAAATATTTGTTTAATTAAAAAAATAATACCCACTGAAATTATTATTAACATAAGACCCATCTTATCTGAACTTTTGGAGAAATTTCTGGAAGACAACCATGGGAATTTCTTCATTTATAGTCTCTGGCATTGAGGAACAAGGACCGGGATTAAAAAAAGTTCAGCGGAGAGTTAGCTAGGTAGATTAGGTAGAACGGATAAAAATACATTTCCGATTAAAGCCCAAAATAGAGAAAATGTTCCGATATTATCCAGTGTAGAGGAAATCTAAAGTGTCACTTTCTTCTCATAACACTTTTAGGCTTAACAGTAAGTGAGAAATCGTTATCACTCCTCATTATCTGTTTTCAGCTATTACAGCTAGTGGGAGATCTCACAGCTGAGGGCGATCATTGGGGCAATTAAAAGATCCTGTTGTGTACTGTCATATTATACAGCTATCGAGTAACAAGGCAACACCCAGAAGTAAATTAACAACATTTACCTTTACCTTCATACAGAAGTTGGGGCAAACAGAGGGGGAGGTTTGAGTGACTTTTCTCTCCTACTTTTTGGGAATTTTTCTATTTTCTCTGACATCGATGGTACCCTGATGCACCATCAAATAGCTTTCAAGTCTGCCCTTAAACTGTTTTGTTATTATTAATTTAAATTTTGCTCCAGTGGTCAACCTCTCTTTATTATATAAGTTCAAACTCAGTTTCTTAAAACTACTAACACAAACACACACACACTAATATGCACACACACAACATATTTACATAATTTTTTGCATACATTTGACACTGGATCAGCCAACTTTAGATTCAAGGGACCCAGAGTTAACAGATTTAGCAACATTTCAATTTTATTTCATTTATTAATGAGACGACACTGGTTACGCGATAACTGGTTACGCCACCTTTAGAAGCAATATCTACAACCATACACTTCCTGTAGATGTTTATTAGACTCTCTCAGTGCCAACAATGAATTTTGGCCCACTCCCACATCAGGAACTGCTTCAACTCAGTGACGTTTTCCAGCATGAATTGCTCATTTCAGGTCTTGCCCCAAAATCTCAATGGGGTTCTCATGAGATGTGGAAGGGTGTGATGTCAGTTTAGGACCCAGGTTAACATTCACAGATGACATGATTTATATACGTGTACTGGTTCTGTTATTTTGTTTTGTGTTTAACCTGCTGATATTCCCCAATAGTTAACTGCCACGGCAATTGGTGCCTAAAAGTTTATTCAAAAATAAACACTATTTATTCCAATTTAAGTCCTGTCTCCTCATGAGTGATGAGCCTTGGCTTGGAGCGGAGTTATTCACTTTGTTAGGTACTTCATAATACCTCCATAATTGGGCTGTATTATTAAACAAAACAAATGAATGCTGAGCATAAAACAAGCACACCTCGAGTATTTTAAGCCTTTGTGCATTGTAAGATGTCTCACCCTTGTACAGTTCTATTCAAAACTCTGTTCTGTTCAAAACTCTGTCACGAAAACTATGTCATGAAAACCTTTAAAACTGTCACGCCGATTTCTCATTATTTTTACAGACTCGAGGTCTGATCAGATTTCATTCTTAGATTTTTGGTACTGTATCCAGTGCAGGGGTCTTCAGAAGTAATCACACTTTCCCTGCAGTTTCTCATCAAGCAGTCACGAAGACTATATAACTGAATTTCAAGGACATTTCCAATCTCCTCAATGATTTCCATAATGACATTCTAATTTTTTATTGTTTCGCCTTCACCACAGTGTTTAAAACCTCATGACTTTGTACCAGTAATCAGCGTTCAGTAATAATCAGTAGTTAATACGGATAATTGTCGGAATACTTGTCAGATTTTCAGCATCAAGCTCTGATTTTCAAGGCTGTTTGTTTTGAGGCAGCACATATCCCGACGGATTTACTGTCGATTGGGTCTGAGGCGGCAAGCACCAGTTGTTCTCGGTGGTTACGCTGTAAAAAAAAACAAATAAAATGTGTCTCCATCTCCTGCGTTAGACCCAGACATGCCCCCATTTCTGAAAGTCAGCTGTAAAACACACACACAGATGTGTTTATTAATGTATTTATATTTCACCCATACATCGACTGCACAAAACAATGTGTCTAAGCGATGACTGATTAAGATAAGAGTGTAAATTAGCAGAGCATAAACAAAATGTGACACGGGTGGGGATAAGGGACATGCAGATACGTTTTCTACTTACTACTGGAGACTGAGATGGATTTCAAACATTGGGGTGAATATGCATCATGTGCATGGCGGTGCACTGGCGAAGACTTCTGTCTGCTTGGCTGCGGTTTGAAAGCTTGTTAGGCTTTTCATTCTGGGGTAAGATAAATAATGTATGAGTTTCAAATTATCTCTCCCTTTCCCCTGTTAAGAAGGCCAGTGCTGTTGCAGTTTATTTATTTTTAACCACAGTGGGAAAACCCAACAGCAGCATGTCATCATTTGGAGAAGGCTCTCAATGGATTACATTTGATTAACCATGTCTTAACACAGATAAGCAGATATGCTTAGACAGTAAGCTAGAGTCTGTTTTTTCAAAGGACACCTGCATTCATTTTAATCAAATGAAGCCATCGGCATGAATGCTTTCAATCAATCAATCAATCAATCAACCAATAAAATTTTATTTGTTACAGCAATTTTTTACAAATAGAATGTGTCACACAGCACTCAACAGATTGCATTTTCCAGAGGGAATTTAAAAAGAAAAACCCAGTGACAAACAGAAAAAACTGGAAAATTATTCCTTGAACCCAGAGGCAGTTGAGAGATCTCCTGGAAAACGGCATAACAGTAGACACATACAGAATAAAAAAAAAGAAAAATGAATTCGTTGGTGAGAAGCTGAGTTGATAGCTCAGCAGCGTCTGCACTTTATGGAAGGTTGGAGAGATCCAACAGTGCACTACAGGTGGTTTGTTCTTGGTTCTTGGTTCTTGCTGCCAGGACTACACAGGAGATGACACCCCTCTACGGATTGGCCACAGCTTTTCTCTCCCACGCCAAGAAGAAGGGAAAGGAAAAGACTCAGAAAGACAGAAAAATATGGTTAGCAGATGATGATCAACAGAATTGAGAATATTTGAATTCAGTGTTTAGTGTGGTGCAACATTATTTAGCCTCAGCAGGAGTAAACTACAGCAGAAAAGGTCACATAGCCATAAAAGGGAGAGTTCTTAATGCTTCGATGGCTAGATCAATGGGACTGGGCCTGCTGATGAAGAAGCGACATTGAGGAAAACTCTTCAAACTCAATTCCACCAGCTAGTTTCTAATCTGGTTTTAAATATTGAGATTGGATCTGATTACCAGACAAAATTTGGTAAATTGGTATATATTCAAGTTTTTCAGTATCCTTTAGACAGGGCACATACTGTATTTTTGCAAAAGTCCTTAGACTCCGGGGTGTTCATGGCCATGGCAAGACTCAAATTCTTGCCTCCCACGCCACAGTGCAGTTTCCTCATGACTAAAAGGCCTAGGCCTCTTAGCAAGGCTTCAGGATCACTACACTGCGCTCCCCCATGTAGCTACAGCTGGCACTCGCCTTCCATCTCTACACTTGTCTCACACACTGCCGACACCAATGTAACGTCCCGGGGGTTCCGGCCAAGACGATACTTGAGCCCTGGTCTCCCACGCCAAGTTTCCACATGGCTTAATGGTCTACGCCTCATAGTGAGGCTCCAGGAACGCTACAATACCTCAGAAGACATTGGAGTCACTCTGTGAAGGGGGCTGAGGATGAAAGCAGCCGCAGGACCCACTAGCTCTGTATTTCTCCTCAGTTTTATAGAGGCTGGGGACTGAGGGAATCTAGAGGGAACGGACCAGATGCTATGCAGTCATGACTAGACTTTTTACACTTTTTCTCCTGTAACCAGGCTGGGCCAATGCTGGTTTTCAACAGTTATCCCACCCAGCATAGCTGCGGCAGCCAAGCAGGGTCCAAGTATACACAGCATATGCAATGCCCCCCATAATGTTTGAGACAAAACATTTTTTGTTTTTAATTTTCTGCTGTACTCCACAGTTTTAGATTTGTAATCAAACCAAAGTGTTTAAAGTGCACATTATCAGGTTTTATTAAAGGTTATTTTCATAGATTTTGGTTTCAACATGTAGAAATTACAACACCTTTTATTCATAGTCTGCCCCTGTCGGCACTGTATTGTTAGGATTTGCAGGTTTTTGTGATTACTCTGGTATGTTTAATTGCTTCACCAGTGCAGATATAAGAAAGCTTTCAGCATCTAGTCTTCATTCTAGAATTGATAACCTTTGGAGTGTGTTGTTGCCGTTTGTCACCATGAGGACCAGAATTGATATCAATGAAAGTCAAGGAAGCCATTATATGGATGAGAAACCAGAATAAAATGGTAAGAGACATTGTCCAAACCAAAGGCTTACATAAATCTACTGTTTGGAACATTGTTAAGAAGAAAGAGAGCACTGGTGAACTTAGTAATCGCAAAGGCCAAGGTAGGCTAAGGAAGACCTCCACAGCTGATGACAGAAGGATTCTCACCATAATAAAGAAAACTCCACAAACACCTGTCCTACTGATCAAGAACACTCTTCAGGAGGCAGGCGTGAATGTGCCGGTGACTACTGTCCGCAGAAGACTTCATGAACAGAAATACAGAGGCTACACTGCAAGATGCAAACAACTGGTTAGCCAAAAAAACAGGATGGCCAGGTTACAGTTTGCCAAGACGTAATTAAAAGAGCAAGCAGAGTTATGGAAAAAGTGTGAGACAGGTGAGACCAAGATTAACTGGTATCAGAGTGATGGCAAGAGCAAAGTATGGATCAAAAAGGAACTACTCATGATACAAAGCATAACACCTCATCTTTGATGTGGTGGGGCGTGTTATTGCCCAGGCATGTATGGCTGCCACAGATCCTGGCTCACTCATCTTTATTGATGATGCAACTGAATCATGAATGAATGAAATTGGAAGTGTATAGAAACATCTTAGCTGCTCAAGTTCAAGCAAATGCTTCAAAACTTATTGGACGGCGCTTTATAATACAGCAAGACAATGATCCGAAACATACTTCTGAAGCAACAAAAAAGTTTTTTAAAGCTAAAACTGGGAAATTCTGAACTGGCTCTGTCCGTCACCTGATCTGAACCCAATTCAGCATGCCTTTTATATTCTGAACTTCTGGGGACTTGTCCCCAAAACAAGCAGGAGCTGAAGATGGCTGCAGTACAGGCCTGGCAGATCATCACCAGAGAAGATACTCAGCACCTGGTGATGTCTATGAGTCGCAGACTTCAAGCAGTCATTGCATGCAAAGGATATGCAACAAAGTAGTAAATGTGACAACTTTCATTTCCATATTATTGCTGCGTCCCAAACATTATCGTGTGCTGAGGGGTATAAAAGGTATTTTAATTTCTACATGTTGAAATCAAAATGTATGATAATACATTTTTATAATAAAACCTGAGAATTTGCACTTTAACCACGTGAATTAGTGGATTACAAATTTAAAACTGTGGAACACAGAGGAAAATCAATAAAAAATGTCTTTGTCCCAAACATTATGGAGGGCAGTGTATATCCCCCCAAACTGGCCCAAAATAACCATATCATTTAAATATTACAGTTTTTCTTTCTTTTTCCTGAATCTGCCAAAAGAGACTTAAAGGATTACATTATTTTAGATATAAAATATTTTAGTTTAGACATATTTAGCCTATATGCTTAAATACCACTCTGTGAATGATTAGAACGCTGGGGATTTATTTCAGCCCTCAGTTTGGATTTAAAATAATTCAGTTTAATACTCCAGTAAAGCCTTTTTGTTGGTATACTGTTTTATGCTGTTAATTTAGATAAGTAAGCCCTACCTCACAGAGTAAACATTCATTTAGCCATGCATTTAATGTAGTGCTAAATACCTGCTCTTGTTTAAAATTGCAGTATCTTCTTATTTTCAAGCCAAATTCAAAAGAAACATCATACACTTCAGGTTGTTTGTTTGTTTTTTTCCCCCCCAATATGTTACTGTCTGATCTAGGCATCTTACAACACACACTGGCCAAACTATGAAGACACGTTCTGATCCTTTGAGTATACAGAGTATGAAAACAACCTCAGTATCTTTACTCTGGGTCACTTCAATCTGTAAATTTATACAGAAGCTAAACATAGGTTCTAACAAACAATTAACAGTGCCAGGACATCCGTAACAATGTTTTTTTGTTTTTTTTTTGCAGGTTTTAAATAAATCAAATCATACACAAAAATGTAACCTTGTTATTATACCTTAGGGCAGAGAATATAGCAGGTGTAGACATGGCTGGGTTTCACGGGCTGCTTCTCCATCGCTGCATCGCTGCCTTATTGATTTATTTTTATTTTATTTTTTTTATTTTTGGTGCCGTGGAATTTTCCTCACCTCACCCTCTTTATCTGTAAATGAGGGTGCATCTATGAAATTCCTTGGCTGTGGCTGGAATTGTCCTGCTGATGAGAAATGCGCCTTGATAATGACTGAAGAATTGGTTTTTGGTTCACTTTGGAATTTTAGAGTTATTCAGATTCTCCCCCGGGCGCACCCTTCCTTAAAGCAGTTCTTTTTTAAGCATTTTCACTGAAAAAACATTTTACTAATAGAGGCTTTTCTCCAAAAAATATTTTATGAGGAAGCGAAAGCCTAAATGTTCCTTATTAACATTCTACATATGTTTATTAGAACAAGTTGATAACTCTGGACACAGATTAGGCTAATGTAGTCAGATAATATCGTTCACGGTTACCGTTCAAATATTTAGCTTTAACCTTATGAGTTGGCAGGAAGGCCCATGGGTATTGCTGTACAGAATCTGTCGAAAATAATTGGATGTTACCATCCTGAGATGAACAGCTGGCTTGTCCTGTTCAAGATACCCTCTGCAACAAACTTTCAGCATCTAAGGAGTATCTCCGAAGATAACTTATTCAGGTGGCTGGCAGCGGGACCTGTAGATAACACATTTAATTAAGCTTAGTACTGACCTTCACCTTCATGATGTAATTAACTCAAAGGGTCATGGTTTACGATTAGCTTTAGCTGTTGCCTACTAAATTGTTTAGCATGTGCTTTCTTTTTGAAACAGTCATCTGCCTATGCAGAGGTGAATCACACCTCATAGACTTTTATGGCCCTGGTTTTGCCTGACTGTATGGTTAGGTCTACCTTGCCTTATTTACGCCCTGAAATAGAAGACTTTATCCACAGCTTGGTCCTAGTGCTGCCTTTATTTCTACAACATGGAATGAAGAAGAATAATTGAGAGAAAGAATTTAAAAGATCTCTCATCAGCTAATGCCTAAGATGGAACAATGAGCGCCATTTTGTCGATTAGTTTGGATTTCGGACAGTTTCCCACTTGATCGACGAGGTGCTCTTATTAGGTGAGCAGAGTTCTGCACCTCTGTTCTAAGAGGCGTCTTTTGGAGTGTTTCTTCGTTCTGTCAGCTGTTTTGCCCTCGTCAATAAACTGTGTTCTCAAACCTAACGTTTTCAGAAGAGGGAAGCAGAGGGGCAATGTAAATTTGTTTTACTGACAAACAACAGACCATGACTGGGATGCTACACGGATCTATACCCCTACCCAGATATTGCTTGTAAATGGGTTCTTGGGAGTCTTTGGGAGTTTTTCTTACATTTTAAAAATACTTTATATCATAACGATTTTCTTTCTTATTCTACATTAAGATCATGTATATTCCTGTCCTCTAAGCTTTGATTATGTCAGCTAAATCGTTGTTTAATTTTTGATAATTTATTGGGTGATAAGCTGGAAGTATTTATCTTACCAAAGCTATTAATAAAAAGGAAATAGATTTTAATGGAGGTAGGCTTCATAGCACTGACTTAGTAGTGTCAGTGCTATGAAGCACTGCCTCAATAAGAGAATTGATTTAAAAGGAGATTGGTTTTGCTTTTAATAGCACTGGCTTAGTTAGTACACAGTGTCCGCCTAAATAAGGGTACTGATTTTTTAAATAAATGTGTTAGCGCAGTTCATTGCTCTGATTTTGAACACTGCTCTGATTTTGAGTGTCTGACTCGTAATGAAATCTACAGCTAGAAAGTAATTTATGAACTAACTCTCAATCTCTTGAAATAGTTCATTCCTTTTAATGTTCAGATTCCTTTGATCTAACGGAAATTGGGCCTGCTCTAAGTCAGGCAGTGAGGCAAATACGCTCGGCGTATTGTCGCAGGCAGTGAATTTAAAAGTACCCTTATCCAGGATTAATACCATAGAACCTGGGCACAAAATTTACATGAAAAGACTATGAACATCTCAGATGCACACAAGGTATTGGAACCTGACAAAGGCTGTGTGGTTAAAATGTCGATTATTAATATAATTGCTCATGTTTGTCAGAACATTTTATCAGCCTGTAAGAGTCAGCCAAACAAATTAATGGGCCACCTAATTTGAATGCAGATTACCTCAGCTGATTGGACACAATCGAATTCAGAGCTTGAAGTTTGGAGCCAAGTTCTGAAGGTATAATTGGTCCATATGGGTCGGTTTTTCTTGACCATTTAGTTCCAAAATGTTTCCTTTAACTGACTGATCCAAAGTAATATATTTTATTTTTAGTGCCTTGGAAACATTTTGGTTTTAATTTAATTTATTTTGAGCTGTGGCCATTATAATTGTTTTTATTTGACAGTGGTTTCTAAAAGCTACTTAACCTTAAACTGTTCATTAATCTATATAGCATATAGATAAATAAAGTCTGGGAAATACAGAAATCTTATGACTGCTTTTATTTATGATTTACTTGTCAGGATTTTGCAACTGCATCAATTCTCTTAGGTAGTTAGTTTTATAAGACAATCGTCAGGTAGGTTGTTCTAAGCATCTTGAGGCGCTTCCAAAAGTTTTTCTACAGACTTTGGCTGCCTCGCTTCTGTCCGGGGAATCCCAGACAGCCTCAATGATGTTGAGATCAGGGCTCTGTGGAGGACATACCATCTGTTGCAGAACTCCTTGTTCTTCTTTCAGAAAATGAATGTTTGGAAATCTAAAAATAGTGTTTTTTTCTACTGACATTAATGCAGTATATATATGC
>JAOYSI010046352.1:13892-62131 GCA_025775065.1 Hiodon alosoides | reverse complement strand
TTGAGAAAATAAAGTACTTGGTCTTCGCCACAAACTGTGACATAAGCTATTTGTCAGTGATTAGGGGTTTAAAATCAAGTTAAAGTTCCCCTCCCCCCCCCCGCTCCCCTCCCCTCCTGGGATCAGTAAGCATGGTAGTTTTAGACCATTTAGTCAGCACGTCTGTATAAAAGCTCACAGGACCCTAATAAACCAAATGGTTAAGGGAGCATTCAGGGATGGGTAATGTTGAGGCACTTGTCAATGTGGTTTGGATTTTTGTTTGGAGAGGGGTCAATGACAGTGCCTGAATCACTCCCTCAGCAACACAAATAACTAGGAGAAAGCATCTTGTAAAACATGTTTATATATGGCTGTATGGAATTAAGGAGTGGGGGCCAGGTTTAGGTTAACACGAAAATAAAAATCACAAGTTTCTAAAAAAAGTCAACGTCCTCCGGGGCATCTAAGTCACGGTACTCAATGATGCTGCGTGGATCACCACGGACCATTCTAAAAAAAGAAAACGGAGAGGCCAAAATAGGGCATTATTTCATATTCACGACACCAAACCACAAAGAAACTTGATGAGTTAGCCAGTTTAATTTACTGGCCAACAGATTCATAGTGAAGAGGAACTTTGTTGGCCTCACCTGTTACGAGGTTTCCCAATGAAGCCGCCCTGCCCACGGAAGTTGTCATAATTACCCCTTCCCCCTCCAAACTGGTTGGGAGGGTAAGGAGGACCACCTGGTAGAGAGAATTTAGTACACTTTAACTTGCAGAGTGCATTTAGATTAATTCATTTGGCAAACTTCTTCAACCAAAGTTGAGTTAAAAAAATAAATTAAAAAAATTGGACAATGTAATTTATTTACTGGATTCTGCTAATGTTTATAGCTGCATTTCAAAAATCAATACCAGGATTTTTAGGGTGGGCTAGAAATTTGTAGCACCATGGTACCAATCACAAAAAGAAGCCAGAGGGCCTCCAAAGCCAGAATAGATGAGGGGGAGGGGAGCAGAACGCAACACGATGCATGCCTTTACCTCCAAAGCCCATAACAGGAGGCCGGGGCTGACCAAACCCAAGCAGTCCCTGGGGCGACTGATGAGGGTAGGGCATTCCTGGGGAGAGGACTCCTAAATTAAACAGGAACAGAAAACGGCAGGCTGAGGCATTTTACAGCAGCAGGAGGTGCCCTGATCTTCAAATTCTGAGAGTGAGGATGAAAACAGAACGACGATTGCTAAGGAAGACTCACCCTGTCCGGGGCTGGGGGGCGGTGGGGGTTTGATTTCCGGTAGGGCAGGCCTCTTGGCGTCCATGAGGAAGTTGTTGAAGAAGACCACTTCCTTCTTCACTTCTTCAATCTTGTCCCCATGTTTGTTTAAGATGTGCTTTCGCACAAACTCGGGACCCTGCAGGAGTCGGCAGAAGTCATTAACCTTTTGACAACATGCATTCTGAATGGGCTGAATCATGGAAGAGTCACATGATCCCAAGGGGTCAGCAAACCATGTATGAAACCCTCAAAAGCAGCCCCAGTAGTGCCCACGGTAATATATAAATCAGCTGTGATGTAGCAAGCTAATGTGGACCTAACCGTCGCCTCACAATCTTAACCTTAGCTGCACACAGAATAGTCAGAAGGCAGGCTGGTGAAGATAAGGAAGTAGGCAAAACAGAGGCAAATAAGGGTATAGGTCTTATCTGGACTGGCGAAAGATTCAATGCATTTGGATTTAGTTAACACACCTTGAACTTCTTGCCACTGAGTGGACAGAGCCACTTGTCCTTGCCCAGCTCCTGAGTGTTGGCTGCCAGAAACTTCTCCACCTCCTGGTCAGGGTTCTTGCGGCCCATCTTATTCGCCTCCTCCTCCGACAGAGTCTCCTTAACGCTAAACAAGGGGCTCAGCTTCTCCTCAAAAGTCTTCTGCCACTCTGCCACTGTCAACAGGGTATTAAAGGTTGCATCATCGCAAGCACATGGTACTTTGAACCACATTCATTAAGCAAAGCAGTTAGCGGTTCGCCGTGGCTGAGGGGTAATGTCGCGTATAAATTAAGAAATGACTTGGATGCAAGCCAATGGGCATGCAGAGTTTTGGTTCACTTTGTGAGTCAACGCATTGCAATGAGGAGGGTATTGGTACCGCTTACCTTCTCCATGGGTGATGCGGTTAGGGGGGATGGGCCCTCGTACATGGATAATACCACAGCGGTTGGGCATCTCATCCTCACTGGGGTACTCACAGGAGTTGTAGTAATCGATGGAATGGACAAGGCGCAGGTACAGCAGCAAGCGGTCGAGTACCTGGAAAGGAGGGTGAAAAGGTATTAAGATCTAGCAGTATTGATCAGAAGTATTGAGAGGTTGTCATCTGCTTTCCGTTTTATCCTTTTGTTTGGTTAAACTATTTTAGTTGTAGGAATGCACATGCTTGCTTGGGCTCTAGCTTATAACGGGTGATGGGAAAGCCCATCTACAAAATTTACTGAATTAACTTCCTCAAACAAATTCTGCAATGTACATTCACACGAGGCAGACCTTTACTAATTTGTCGTCTCTCTCGACCGTGATCTCAACAGGGTTGCCCTCCTTGATGGCTTCCTCAGAGTCGGCACCCCCCGCGCTGCCCAGTAGCTCCTCCTCCTCGGCGCTCACCTCCTCTATCAAGTAATCAGTGATGTTCTTCAGAATGGGGTTCTGAGCAGGGAGCTGCGGGGGGGGGGGGCAAAATCTTAGTTCCAGTTCCACGCTCAGTAAACAAAACCCCTTTAAACCTTACAACGACACATTCACTCAAACACTCAGAAAAAGCAGAATCAAACCTCTTGCACCTGGATCTCCCCTCTTTGCTTCTGGCCCCACAGTTTCTCCCTCTCGTCCAGCGCGTGGATCAGCTTGGCCGACAGCTTGATGTCGTTGCGCAGGACTTGCTTGTGCTGTGTGATCCCGTTCACGTTGCGCACGCGGCGTGCCAGATCCCGGTTCACAACCGGTGCCAACTCACAGTCCCGCAGCTAGAGGGACGCAGCGAGAGACACCAAAAGTCAGAGAAAGAAAGCATCTGTCAAATACTGGGCGTCAATACCACACACCTCAGTCCGGAAACCACCCCCAGGAACTGTTTGGATGCTCATGTATTATTGATGTTTAGAATACTCGTTTACTTATTTTGATGATTAGGGATAGATTATGACAGGTCGATTTTGTGTTAGTCAAGCATGTTTATTGATATGTTATCTTTATCTGAATCATTATACCTGCTCTCAGTCACTTTCAAGAGCAAGATGGAGTTCGTATTGCACTTGAACCCTAAAACTACAGCACTTTTGTATGTCGCTCTGGATAAGAGCATCTGCTAAATACCATAGGTAAGCATGCTTATTGGTCACCCAAATGCAACAACCACATGTTTTTTTACAAACAAAAGCCATGATACCACAAAAAGACGCCAACACCTACCCGAATATTTTGCAGGTTCCAACACATTTCCTTAATATTCACACTTCGATCAAAGGTCACCCAGCAACGTCTGAAAAACCTGAAAGGGAAAGAATCAGATAATTAACACTGTTGTTCCAAAAACATAAATTACCCAGTAGAACACCCTTCAACTGGTAAAGCAGGAGTAGCATATTATTCAACTACATACAGAAACTAAACAAATGGAAAAAACTAAAGACGAAATTCAACAAGCAGAAAAAATCCCATCTGATCCAGAACCTACCTCCGTTCAGGCTGGGGGTCGGAGAGTGCCACACGCATGAACCCAGGATATCGTCGACACAACTGTGGAGAGGGCAGAAGAGGGCAGTGAGAGCTATAACCTACAAGGCAACGGCAGCGACGACTTCATGGCCAAACGTCAGGGCGCTTCCACCAGTTTGCGCTTAAAGTAGATAATCCTACAAAGCACGCATGGGTTTTGATGTCAACTAAAACAGTCTTAGAATCGACATATAGAATGTATTGTGGAGGGCGCTTACAGCGATGATCTCCGCTTTGGAGATGTTGGGCGCAATGCTCCTCATAAACAGGGAGCAGGTCCTGTGCAGTGGCCGAGGGAGCAGAGGAACCTCCTCCTTGGGCTTCCTGTCCTCCCTCACACGCTCTTTCGCCTTCTCCCGCACCTTCTGCTTTTCCACGTCAGCTGCACAAACAGAAACCATTGGTCAGCACGGGGCACATCGATGGCATGCGCTAGGTCTGCTTCAGACTGCCGCTCCGCTGGTCTTACCCTCACCTTCCTCCTCCTCCTCTTCCTCCTCGGCCGGTTTGTCGGAGGCGTGGGAGTTGGAGTCGGAATCGCTGTCGTCAGAAGCACTGGCCTCATCCTCCGTATCCCCGCTGTCCTTCCTCTTCCTCTTCTTCCTCAGCTGAGGGGTTAGGGAGTACAGGGTTGTGAAACCAGCCACTCGCTTTGCCAACTGTTCAAAGATACTACACTTTTAAAAAAGGTGATAAAGTTAAGTGTACTGATATATAGTTGGGCATATCTGTTGTAGACAAGACGTATATACCCATGCACAGGTGTGCATATACATACTAAATCTAATTCAGGTGCAATTACATCATTGACTAGTTCATTGACATAATACACATCAAGATAAATTCCTACAGTAATGCCACCTTCTTGGACTCCGGCTCTTTGATTGAGGCCTTCTCCCTCTCAGGCCCTGCTCCACCTTCTCCAGCAGTCTCTCCATTCTGCTTCTCCTCTGCATTGCCCACTCCATTTTCTCCCTAAGGAGAGGACAAAGGTAGGGGGAACCCAAGAGTTATGACACCGCATGATTTCTACCAATTAGATTTTCCAAATTCCACAATGGTTGAAGACAATATCCTTGACTCAAAGTATAACCCATTGTGGACGGCCGTACCACAATATTTGAATGAATGTACTGTGTGTATCCCACTGAAATGGGCACGGGCACGGGCACGCACACACACACACACACAGACAGAGACAGACACACACCTTCTCCTTGTCTGCCGCTGGTCTGCTTTCAACACCGACCCCTTTGGCCTCCTCCTTCTTTGTGTCAGCTCCGACTCCAGCGGCCCCCTCCTCCTCCTCTGTGGGCTGCTCTAAAATCCTCAAGTCGTGGTCGGTCCCTCCCTCCATCTTAATCACCGCTGCGGAAAAGGAGCAGATTTGTATATGCTTACTGTGTGGGTACCGCAGGAACACAAAACATTTAGTTCTGGCCAGCTCTTAAAACCTCAGTCGCCTCTAAAGGACTTCCCACCTCCATCTGACCAATCAACCTCCTGCCATTGTTCTTAAAGAAAAACCCTCTTTAGTCCTTCTATACTCAACTCCTGTACAACCACTGAACTATCCTACCCATTACAGCTCGTTAACAGTGTCGACCTTGCGACACTTTGCACAGAAGAGTGGATAAGGCTAGCAAAAATTAATCAATGTAGTGAACAGAACCCTAAAGGGCATGCCACAGCCCTTTCGCAGGTGAACATCTTACAAAATCTCTATGAAAGGAGCGTCTAGGGAGTAAAGCCATTTAGGCTTTCGTTCACGTTCTGCAAGCGCGCTACACTACAGCTAAGAACAGTGATGAACGGGTGACCGCAAACCCTGTGGAAATAGGCAGCCTCCCCTGACCACCCATATCCCGGGCCTACCTGCGTCCAAGACCTTCATGATGGCGGTGGCTCGATCGATGTCCAGCGAGATGTTGTCGAACCAGCCACCCTCCATTAGAAACATGAAGACGCCCAGTCGGTTCCGTAGGGCAGCATGGGCCTCTGCTCTGCGCCGACCAGCCTCATCCGGGTGGTACTTGGACCGGAACCTGGGATCCAGTAGTCAAAGAAGAGAACCCAGGGGTAGGGTGTTGGAGAAAAACAGCCAGTGAGACACGGAACATGCAATGCTGACCAGAAAGATGACAAACAACTCATCTAATATGAAAATATGAAAGAGCATTTGGTAAATATGACCATTTAATTTTAAAAACGGCCTAATCCGAACATCTAAGAACTACATCCTTCTTGGGACCGGAAAAAACCACTGAAGCTCCAAATTAAAAGACAGCTGAAACCCAAAATGAACCGTTTCATATTCTCTCATTAGATGTTGGCATCTACCATATTTCAGGTGCTCCCTTTGCAGCATGCATGCATGTTCAAATCTCAAAGAAAGAGAGGCCTCACCAGTAAACTTTATAGATAAGCATCTGAATTACAAGAATGGGCAAAACATTAATGGGGATATTTAAACTACATGGATTTGTTACGAAAAACATTGGGCAGATTATCCAATACACTGAAAACAAGAGGAAAAACCAGGAAGCCCCATTTATGGACCAAAATTTATGTCAGAAAGAAAAAAGTGATTGAAATAAACCAATAAATGATTAAACTAAATTTTACATTTCAGGCGTACAAATAATTCTGCATGAGGACTGTATTTTACCTGTTCTCAGTTTAACCCAAAAAAAAAAAAAAAATAAAACACACAACCTCAGGGTGTCTTCTGCCAAAAAGTGCTCCGCTTCACCCCAAATTGGGTATTTTTTATGCGCAAGCAATTTGTCTGGTAGGATCAGTTTTGGATTGGATTAGATCCCGGGGAAAAAAAAAAAGGCGAAAAGCTGAAGAAAAATAAATGACTAGAGGTGCGTGTTCTAGTGTCTGTCTGTCTAAATGCCCTGGTACTGTGTCTCTAAAGCGACTGCATTGTGCGCAGTGCGGGCCCTGGCTGTCTAACACCGAAACTCGCGGAGAGCTCCTCTTTGTCACATCTTCAAACCTTGTTGTGATGGGGGAGGAAAGCAGGAGGGAAGAGGGATTGATTTTGTTAATTGAAAAACAAAAATGGAAGAAAAAAAAAAGAAAAACGCATTCACAGTCTTCTATTAACACATTAACACTTGCGGAAACAGAACATGGAAACCGAGGATCCCAGCCAGAGTCGTTTACTGAACGTACACCACCAGATGTCTCAGAATGCTGGTAACAAACTAAAAAACAAACCCAAGAACCCAGTAACTAGAACAGGGGTGGGTAAAACAGCAATCCATCATGACAGGCTTTTATCTATCCAATCATATGACTTGGGTCCATGTTCAGCCCAACCAATCAGTGTCCCCCAAACCTCTTCATTCCAGTGACTGCCATTAAACATGTTTGGTTAAGAATGAACTGAAATTCGCATTACTGTCCTCAGATTTAGATTCAATATGTGCTTCACCCTCATGGAGGTGATGTTTAGTGAGAATGATAGTTGTGACTGCCACCTCCAACCTGCTACTTTCCAGCTAAAGGAACAATCCTTTTTTGAATAAAAAACAATCCACACCTTAAAACATAAGCATCCCATTTCAACCTGCTCTGCATACAACCCCCCCACCCCTTTTCTTAATTAAAAGCCTTAACTAATCCAAAAGCATTCACTTCGTTCTCCCCAGATGTTCATCTGCAGAACAATCTAATAAATAATTCCTTGAAAGACATAAGCATATCTAACTCACAAAACTACAAAAAATAAATAAAAAAACAGTCGTTATTCTGCAAGATAGCCCAGCCCCTGCCACGTGCACAACCAATTCCCACTTCCCGAAGGACAGACTTAGTGATAAATCATTTAGCAAAAATGTTAATGGAACCAAGGCACTAAAGGTAACACTGTCCCAGTCTCAATTTCCCAACTGACCACAGTCCTAGCTCCTTTTAACAAACATTTAAATTCACAATTCAAACATCACCTAGTGGCAACGTTGCCGTGCTAAAAAACAGGGGTTCATAACATTTCTACCACAGTGACAGCTTGTGTCACCAACACAACAAGAACACAAGTTAAAAACCGCTCGCTTGTTCTGCTGGAGTGCACAGGTGAACGCATTTCCTCGTACCACTCCTCATCTTTGTGAACCAGGAAGAAGTCCTGCATCTGCTGCCGGCGGAAGTCGATCTTGTACTCGTTGTAGCGTTTGACGGACTCCGTCTCGTCCACAGAGTCGTCCAGGGACAGCAGGAACTCTTTGAAGCTCTTCATCACTGGGGCGGGGGGGCCTACGTCCAAGTCATGAATGTTGCCCAGTCTGAGGAGTGACATGGGATTGAGGTATCACTGATGAACACAATGAGGGGTACAGACAAAGACTGTGGAACTCTTTTAGCTATGCCATCTGAAATCAATGCGACTTTTTACATCTGGTTTGTTCACAGCTTTTTGAAATATTACAGTATAGATTCTAATGCAAAGGGAATAGGGTTGTTTATTCTTTGATACTACAAAACTTATGAAGGAAACGGGCCCAGGGATGAGTTTGTGGTATAGGGAAGATTTGGCAACCTCTTCAGCCAAGCATGTTCTTTCTGCAGGTTCTCCAAGTAACAGACCCTAGATCTTGATGCACAACCTCACCTGGCCTGGATAGGAATACCATGATGTTGTGGCATGAGGTGCATTTCTGGGTGGCCCCAGGGTTGTGGGGCCGGCACAGCTGGGGGAGCATAGTTAGGGACCCCGCCTCCACCATACGGCATATCGTAGCCCCCATGGTAAGGGTCTCCCCTGTGGTCATCCCTGAGAGGAGGATCAGGGAAACGGGGATTAGGAGAGGACCCTTGAAAATCACACACATTAACCCTGAACCTGAAAAAAGGTCACTCACCAGTCCCTCCTCATGCGTTTCTGCTGGGGGCTCATGTCGTGTCGAGGTGGGGAAAATCGCTCCCTGCGGCCCCTCTCATAGTCCCTGTACTCTCCGCGACTACGACGTTCCCGACCTCGGTCCCACTCCCTGAATAAGTGGGTTTGAACGTGAGTTGAGATGGGGAAACCAGGCGAGATTTCCCAAAATACATTTTTTTTAGAAGGCAAAACCCAAGCCCAGCCCCCTCTCTATTACAGATGCATGACCAATTTAGGCCTCATCTACCCAACTCCACCAGTACAAATACCTGTCACTCCAGTCATCTCTGCGCCTGTCCTCCCTCTCTCTAGAGCGGTCATAATCACTTCTCTCACGGCGGAATTTGTCCCTCCGCCGGCGATCGAATTCATCATCACTGTCCCCCATTACACTGAAACGGAAGTTTAGCAGATTGCGCAAGTATAAATTAACCATAATTTCAGTTTCATAACATACTAAATACGAATTGCTTATAAAAAAAAAAGTAAAATCTACGAGTTATTTTATCTTCGGTTTGTTAAGAAACTTTGCCTTAATATCAAATTGGGCAGAAAGAAAAGCAGTTAAGAGAAAATCAAGTAAGCACGACAACGAACAAAGGATTTTGTTAATTACCAACAAGCCAGTCTAAACCATTTTGACGACTTTCCTTTATAACTTAGCTGGTCCGCCGCAACACGTAAATAACTACTCAAATGTATTATTTAAAAGTGTAGTCAATTAAACTGTTAACTACACAGTTCAAGCAACTGTTTTAGAAATTCGCCAACTAAGGGTTGTTTACAACCATTTATCATTTTAAGATTAGCGATTAGCAGTTTTCTTAACAAACAAGTATTTCCGTACCAGCCGTAAAAAGTGATATTGAAGTTGCTAACTAAAATATTGAGACTAAAATTACAAATTGCCTTAAACCAATTATTAACGCGAACGCCAGTAGAGTCTACACTTGGTCGATGCTAGAATATATCCAATTTTACCAAGCATACTAATTACTAGTTAAGACACACATCTACATTTTGTGAAATAAATTCCCATGCCGACATTTCGAGCATCTTAACAATAATGTTCAAGCAAGCTAACCGTTCGAAACCACGCTTGGCCATGTCCGCGGCGGCCTAGTAATAACAACCAAAGAACAAGCGTGCTACGTAGGACTTGGAGGAAAACTGACTCTCCAGCAGGGTGTGACTTGGCTAATTATGAAACTATAAACCCGTTCATGGTTAGTGCGTCATATTCACCCGCAGCAAGGAGCTCTGGTACCTGGTCTGAGGTAGTGACTAGCGAAAGGTACCAAACTATTACAAATCGTCCTGTACCCTACCACTGTACCGCAGCGATAGCGGAGTACTTTTTTTTTTTTCTCCTTGTAAATGGCGGCACGTAAGCCTTTCCGTTCGTGGCTGCCACCCATTGGACGGGAGGTAACAAAGAAGCGAAGCGCAGTCCAAACTATTTCCATTGGAACGTCTGTGAGTCTCCTATAACAAAATGTCTCACGACACTTACTGTCTCCTCATGTATCCATGATTTTACTTATATCGTTGTCAAGCTACCAAATTGAAACAATTTCCTTTTTTTTGAAGTTGCCCCCAACTCAATGTATAAAAATACAACCTATTTATAATTAAGTAAATCCCGCCCCCTGAAACGGACAGTTGCACTACAACTATTGTAGTCGCAATGTGTTTATACCATGCAAATAATGGTGTCCATGGTGACTGTCGTAAAAAGTAATATAAGCACTACTGTTAGTTATTACAATTAACAAATAAATATATTATAACAAATAAAATATAATACATACGAAATGTAATGTTTTTCGGATCGGAACCAGCTTATACCTGAATAACTCAACAATAATCTACAAAGATTCAAATATTGAGACTATGTTGGTTCCCCATCGCACTTGAAATCCGGATTTGAGTGTATACTCGCCGATAGTCACGAGTAGCATCGTTAGACAGAGGTTAAGAGGACTTATACAGGGGTTGTGTTTTTGAATGACTTGACAAAGCCTGAAACATCACCAGAGGTAAGAAAACCTCTCATCATCGCCCTCACGTGGCTCTACTCGTGACGCCTAAGAAACAGAGGAAGCACAATACCTTTTCTAAGCCACACGTCAGTGACAGATGCCAATCAAACCTAATTACAACCAACAAACAAAACCAGAGTGCAAACAGGTTGCTCAGAAGCCCACTTTCCCGCCCCTTAAAACAAATCAAAACAAAAAAAACCCTGAATAAATAGACACAAAAAACGATTGAGAAAAATATGTTTTATTTGTATAAACCCCTTGCATAGCATCCGTTTGATGAAAGGCAGTGGTATGGAAGTGCTAGGGCTTTAGAAAGGGAAATTTGAACTTTTTCCATCACTAAATCCATCCAATGTATGGCTGTTATCACAACTGAAGGATTCTATTGAATCTAGTCCTACAGGTTTCCTTATAACATACAATGGATAATATTCAGAGGAATATTTTGGGTGCTAACCACTCATTAAGACACATCAGCTTATTCAAATGAGTTGAAACATGCTGTTTGTTTTGACATTCTTTACCATCATATCTAAAGGTCCTTAGCTTTGCTTATTAAGATGCGTGTTGTAAAACATATTAACGGTTATAAAACAGTTTGACACTAGTTAAGTTTTTGTGTAAACAGTATTAAAACTACTCATACATGCAGCCGACACTAATGAAAAAACACTAATGAGTTTTTACCTTTTTAATATTTAATTGCCAGGGAGAAAAAAATATTAAATTTAGAAATGTGTGTGTAAAGCAATATATTTGAAACTCAAAACAATGATAGACAAACATTTTTATAAAACTCCATTCAAGGGAAATAAAATAAGTTTTTTTGTTTTGTTTTTTGTTTTTAAGCTCAAATTCTTTGCAGACCACACACTGAAAAAACTCATTCCTGTAAACTAGAAATTTGGCTCTCAACCCTGCTCCTGGAATTCAACATGCATCCAAAATTTTGTCCCGAGACCAAACACACTTTGACTCCAGCGCTTATCCCCCAGAAACTGAAATAATACCTTCCCAGCCCTCTTCTTGAAAAGAGAAAATCTCAAGAAATCAGTGCACTGAACTGTAACAGACAAAAATAAAACCCAAGTTACTTTTGAATAGCTATAATGATAGCTCTCCCCTCAGGAATCCTACAAATAACTTAGAGCTATGACCCTGGAATACTATTCTGTAAAAAATGTGGGACCTAGCCAAAGTTTTAAAAGAGCTCACAAGGTGACACAAGTTCAGTTCCACGAATAGGCTCGAGTTTACCAAAAAAACACATAATATAACTTAACTGAGAACCGTTGTCCATTTTACAGTTTATGTAACAGATCTAAAGTATCGATAAACAGGGAGGGGGACATGTGGATGGCTCTGGGGGTCAAAGGGCGAAAGCGTTCGCTGGTTCTCCGTTCCTGGCTGATGGTCAGCCACAGCCATCACAAGCCCTGTCTGATGCTTTGTATAATCTGGAAGATCGCTGTAGAGGAGAGAAAACATTTTTTACAAGACATGTAAGCACCCGCCCCCCCCCATTTAACTTTTCTTTCAGCATTTTCGGTGGTGAAAGGTCAACGACATACTTTTCAGCGAGAATAAAACAACCAATAAGAAACCAATAACGTAAAAATTAGCAGCCATTCACGTTTGTAATGTAGAAGCCAGTCTGAGTATGGATGCACTGGTTATTGAAGCGTTATAAACGATGTACCAGAATACAGTTTAAAGGTAAAAGTATCAAAGATAATGCCTGGGGATACCTTCCCTACTCTGTGAATTGTCTGTAAAGTAATGATTCTTGAGTTGTTGTAGTGAGAAAACCTTTTTTAGCCTCCACTTTTACGTGTTCTCAATCTTAATTCCTGTAAAAATATGTAAATATGCTGACCAAGCAAAGCCATGAATACTGAATTGCGATGAAGCGTGGTATGGCTGTTGGTAGTTAACTGAATCCGCTGTTTTTGAAACTGAATAAGTAGGAGACCTTTGGCAAGACTTGTTTTCATTGGTTCTAAACATGCTTCCTTCAATTTAAATATTATTCAAATGCTTTGTGTATCGCAATGTAAATGTATACAAATAAGGATTAGATACCTTCTGTTTACACTAGTGACAACTATACGAGCTCTCCAGTTGCCAGTGGGGGGAAAAAACACTCCCATCTACCTTGAATTCAAACGCAAGGTTTTTTGTTTTTGTTTTCTTTGTTAGCAATGGTGGCAATTGCACAAACTAAATATCAAGGAGAAACCCCCCAAAAAAAAGTCTCTCAATTTTCCTCCATATCATAATAAATATTTACACAGATTCATCAAATAAGAGGGCCTACAGAATTGTATTGAACAAAGCAAAACATATTCCAAAAGAATATTCTTAAAGAATTCTACAATTGACCAACGTAAAACACAAAAGGGAATGGTCTAATATAGCCGTCTAAAGAGATGAAGGACCTTGTGAATAAATGACTCAACTGCTTGTCCAAGCCGCTCTGGCTAAAGGCTAATTTGAGGACATTAACTCACCTGACCCACACACCACAAAGACAAAGAATGCCAGAAGCCAGGGTCCCACTGGAGACTTATCCTCATTCACCACTCGCTAAAGAAACAAAAGCATGGCCAGGGAGATGGCTTGAGATGCAAATTCACAAAATTGCAACTGGTTAACTATGATT
Organism: Hiodon alosoides; assembly: GCA_025775065.1. Classification (NCBI taxonomy): domain Eukaryota; kingdom Metazoa; phylum Chordata; class Actinopteri; order Hiodontiformes; family Hiodontidae; genus Hiodon; species Hiodon alosoides. The sequence continues at coordinate 48,773 of JAOYSI010046352.1, read as the reverse complement.
CTTACATTCAAAACCCATTGCAATTCATTCTTTAATGTTTCTAAGTAATCCGAAACCAAGCATGCAATCCAAAGAACACAATCACCCAAGAGTCAAGCTCTCTGGAGTATATGTTTATACAATGAGCAAGTCATTGTATGGTGATAGCTGGAGATAGCACATGCTCAGTTTGTATATTTGGAGAACACCAACATTTAAAACCCTGAAACAATATAACTTGCTGTTATGTATATTGGTGGGAATGGAAAAGTTTCAATATAATTTGCATATTGTGTCTGCAATACTGATCAAATTATGAAAATGATAAAATCCTTTTGTGTTTCCCATTAGACAGCATTTGTGCTTATTTAATTTTGTGCTTATTAACAACTCCCCACATCTTTCTGACATTGTTACAGAGAGCTTGTCTCTAGGTGGCATGGGTACCAATGACATTATTTTGTTTGGTATAACCATCTTACATCATGGCAATAAAGAATGTATACAAAGAATGTTTTAAAGATAAGAAACAGGAATTTATCAACATTAAATTATGATTTTGGGAGGATGACCCAGAACAATGATTATGCCTACCTATGCTCAGTAGAATGTAACCACACACTGAGGATTAAAGGTTCAATAGCACAAGTAGCACAATTACTGTTACTGCACTGTTGAGCAAGATATTTTAAAAGTCCAACCGTTGAAATGTACCATTGAAAATGTGTAAAATCTAATCGTTAAAAAAAAACATTTAAGGTCATCCATGATGATGGCAACTATACTGAACATAAAAATCTATAATATGTATTCAAAATTAATGACAAACCACAATCACCCAATTAATATAATAATTTCATTTTACAATGCTTACAATAAGTCAAACATGACTATTATAACACAGTCCTAAATTCAAATGAGGTATTTCACTATATTTTTACCCTATACTTAAATCTTGCTGATTAGATACTGGTATGGTGAAGTTTTAGTGTTACGGTGCGAGGTGTTTACATTTCATACATCGTCGGTGTCCTGGAATAAACTAGTATAGTAATGACTCAATGTTTTTAATCCACCTCCATGTTCCGTCATTTTTCATTCATTCAGATAAAAAACTTTATTTTAAAAAAAAGTGATTTAAATGATTTTTATTTGTTTACTTGAAAATACATTGTAAAAATGTATTGCTGCTTCTGAAAAGTCGACTCATTGGAATTACGAGGATTTTCCGGGACGCCAATTATGAGTATCAATTTAATATTTAAAACTGAAAAATATCACAGCCACACACAACATTGAAACCAAACGCACGCTTAAAAACGTTAGATATAGTCATCATTAACTCATCGATTAAATTGTTTGTCTGTCAGTTGATATGATCGTATATAGTGCCTCTGAGTCAGTACATTACTGCTTGCCCCACCATTTGTCTATACCAACAGCTGCTGTCCCGCCGCCGTGAGATATAGCTACAGTGTAACTAAAGACTAGGAATATAGCTGTTGAAGTTGCCACTACAGCTTTGCAGTGAATGCAACCAATAACTAAGCGTGAATTCTTTGCGAGACATCTGCAGGTACACGATATAGAAAAAGCAAATATATGAGCTAGATGCCTCCGTTTTTTTTTCAACGTATATATGTTTTGGTACATCGATATTATAACAATACCGTAGTTTTCTGTACGTGTCCCCGCTGTGTGATTGTCTTGCTGTGCTTTTCGTTTGCCACTTTCATTCGCTGGACAGCCGACATTATGGAGTCGTAGGCAACCAACAGAAATTAATTAATAAAATACAAATAAGATATATCCTCCTAGTTTTCTTTAAAAATTAAATTATATCCAACGTCGCCTGCTAGGCGAAACGTTCGCCTTCACTTCAGTCCGCGGACGATTAAGGTTGCAACTTGCGGAAAAGGAAGTGAGGAGAAAAACGTGACAGCAGCGACTACAAGTCATGTGACATAGGTCGGCAGTTACTTCTTAACTGATAATAGCTCACCGAAAAATTTGCTAACGTTCTCTATAACGTATCAGATCTTAAATTTATAAATCGTATACTCTGTTAAACCCGTCAATTGAACCTACGATGTATGCTGTTTGTAACCTTTTTTTTAATCCGTTTGATTTTCGTCTGGCTTTAATCCCTTACACCTAACACAGGTATTTGAAAGTAATACTTTCAGCCCATTGTTTGTGCTAATAAATACATTCAAGTACCTCTTTCTAATATATGAGCAGTACTGATATTTAAATCCCACAATTTATTTGGAATCGCCAATAATTTTTTCCCCAATTTGGCTTTGAATTTCCTCAAATTTTAAAACCCAGTTCATTGGTCTCAGTAGTTGGTTCTCGATAGGCTCGTCTGTAACAAACAGAATTTCTTTCTCGTTACTTCTGTAACAAATCGATGTATTGACTATACAACCTATACGATTCAAATCTGCCGTTGAACAGATAAATGCTTAGTTCATAGATCATATTAAACTGTAACTACCTCATTCTTACTGGTTTATTCTGGACAGATGTCTACCATTTTTCTGAATTCTTCCACTGGATTATGATCTTCGCAAATAAAACCAGCCTTCGGATGGGCCCTCACTACGCGTTCAGTATTTGTTGGCAAACGTATCCTCTTTCTTCCCTCCATTTTTATGCTGTAACTGAAAAACAAATGCTTGTACGTTATGATTTCTATAGCAATACAATGTACTTCTCGTCCCTTCTGTAATACGTCCGCGTACCTTCAGTTTGGCACGTGGAATTGAAGGACGTTAAAAACGCCGCAGAACTCAAATCATGAGCCCTTAGCCGTCCAGGTAAAATAATGTTATATTAATCCACTCGGGTATATACGACCTCTAAAAAACGGATAAATGATACATAGACCCTACCGTATGCACAATCGTGTACACGGGTATATCAGGGTTTTAAAGTGGCTCAAAATTTTGAACTGAATGTGCTGAAATATGTAGCTATCTCGTTGTTTTTAAAGCATTTTGGGTACAAGAACACACCTCGACCGTTATGTAACACAATTAGCTGTAAGTGCCAGCTAGTTACTGCGTTTCATGTATAACGAAGTCCGTTCAGTTTATAATATTTATGCGCATATGTACGAAAAATTGATAAATTAGTATTTTATACATACATAAAATTGTATTAAATATAACATACTATTTTGTACCTAATAAAGTTAGATAGATTGAATTAATCATATTCTTTCTTGACTGAATATATGAAGTATCTTTTGTATAAGTTAAAAGGCTAATATTCACAGCTAACGCATAACCATCTGAAAAAACAACTGTTCTATTTTAAGCACTCATCTTTCATAAATCATTTGTGTTTACACAAGTTAACACTTTCTTTAAATAATGTATCTACCTGCTAATAATGGAAATATCAGTTGTATTATGTATTAACATGTTATGATTTTCATTATTACAGGTTGATAAATTTGTTACCAGTGTTTACCATAATACATGGTTTATTTTGACAATGTAATACTCTGGGATCCTTTTCAAAGGTATGATATCTTATCTAGGATATCTTAAATAACCTTCACTTATATTCATGAAACAAACTCCTACTTTCAATGAAAAAAGTAAGACATATATTAAGTCATAACATACATTTCAAATACATAATAAATACTATTTATACACATGCAATGACACAGACATGTGGTTAAAATTCGTGTTGAAACGATACTCATAGGAAATGTGGAATGTCCACATACGTTCTCATTCAATGCACAATTGGTACACAACATCATTTGACTAACAAGACAAAAACAATCGCGACATTATCAAGCCAGCTTGTTTCTAAGCCGGGAGTCATAATCATTCTGCACATGTCCTAGACACCTGGGTGTCTGAGGTCCGCTGTTCACATTTTATGTAACATTAACAAATGACAGTGAAAGTCTTTGTCCTCTTACAACCACAAAGCAGCAAATTCAGAATAGGTGGAAAGTCAAGAGTATTTTGATAGTTAATTGAAGAATTGTTATTTAGGCAAAGCTCTTCAGGAAGTACCGATGGAGGCGCCGTGAAGACGTTAAAGTGAGGAAGACATGGGAGTTGAAGAGATCCACTCCTCAATCCTTTAAGGGAGGATGGGAAGTGTCTCTCAAATGAGTCCTGGTTGATAATCCCCAACCCAATTTTCAAACAAATATTGCAGGTTTCACCTGAAAAGGCAAACACAATGTTATCAGTCCTATAGCCACATAACACACTATTTATGGATTCAAAATATGCTCTGAGTTAATATACAAAGCTTGTCTTTTTATCTATGTATACATCTGATTAAAAAATACACTCACGTATATGTTTTTCCTGTACGAGTTTGTTCTATACTTAGCATGTTTGAGTGTGTTTCTGCATGTGTATTGTTCATAAAATCAATAGCAACTTGCATATTTAAATGTAGCAGTTTCATAATTTACCTGTTTCCATCAACAGCCCAGTCCACTCACAGCTCCGATGCGATCCATTTTCAGGCCAAAACAGCCCCTCCCGGAACTCTTGCTTCTACTCCTAAACTTTTTTTGGCGACCCAAAAACTCCAGGAAAAGGCGGTGTTTCACCCCATGGTCTGATCCATCCTGTGTTTCTGTGACTGGGCTCTCAGCTGACCCCTCGTTGACCTCAAGCTGGGTCAGCAGAAGGGAGCTTATCCGAGTACCAAAGATGTCCTTTAAAATCTATATTGAAAGAGGGTAACAAAATTCTGAGATTTGCCATATATTTATTAATGTTCTAGATTGCACGCCAAAGATCCAATTATATATATATATATATATATATATATATATATATATATAAACACATATTTTATATTTTAAGTTTGTACAATTGTTACAGAAAATGCTGATATTATAAAATATAATATTACATTTTTATTATATATAAAAATGATATAAAAGATTATAATAAAATAAAATACTCAAGATACTTTGAATCTTTGGTTCCAAGTTTCTCGTCCTTCAACTAGGTGACGATTTTTGCTAACGAAGTCAATGAGGAGGCATGAAGCTAAACAATAATCTTAGTACTCACCTGAGGATCTGATTTCCGTGGCAACGATCTTGAATCTACCTGTATCGCTGCAGCCAGCAGCAGGACGATGAGGTAAGGAAGGAAGGCAGTAAATGAAAAGGAAGAAGATGTAGAAGCCATCCTTGTTTAAGAAAAAATTATATCTTTGGAAAAAATGAACGGTCTGCCTTTAAAATAGTGTCTCAATACTGGAGTGGCAAGAATGCTTTCCTGACTTTTGAGATGTATATTTGTATTTATTTGCTAAGTACTGTCCTGTATGGAATCAGGACTGGTCTAATCTGAGTTCTGGAGGGACTAGGACCGGTTTTAAAGGGCCTTTCTGTGATGTCACACATTCTCCACTGTAACCCTTAGATACGTTTCACGCCAACCCAGCTCTCTTTCTGTGATTGACATCCCATGGCACACACTACAAACCCAGCGATTTCCTTCTGTTTCCCATTTACTCTTTCTGTTCCACCTTGATCAGCTTTTTATATTGACTTCTCATCAGTCTTTAACCTTGATCTTGTCCCAGCCATACAATGCTCCTACACTATACAATATTCTCCAGCTATATTTCAGTATAGTTATTCTGTTTCTGTTGACTCTGCATTAATCCTAGCAGACATAAAAAGATTTGAGGGCACAGCTTAGAATATCAGCTTCAAGCCAAATAGTAATTTAGTGTTATGTTATTATCACTAGCATAGAATTATAAACGGATCCCATCAAATTTTTCTTACACTCAAACCATTAGTTATAACATTATAGCAATGTTATACTGTTGAAAAACTATTTTTAATATTAAATTACTGATTAAAAAATATATTTTTATTACAGAGATAATACAAAAGGCCTGAAGATCCCCTGCAGCCAGGGGAAAATGGGCTGACAAAGGGTACCCTAAGGTCTGGGGGGGTGATGTGGAGTGGCTCCAATGTTTTCTTTGGTAAAGGGTACTTCAAGCAGGTGGGAAAGATCAGTTCTGTGTGTTGAGAATTATCAGAAAGGGTGAATGACACGGTCTGTTGCCTGCGGAATTACATTTATAATTCTTGGCCCATTTACAGCTTTTCATTACCTTAAAAACAATAACAGTCGCCACCTTTGACCCGCGCTATTCTACCCCTCATAAAAAAAATTCCCTTGGAAACCACTTGCAATTTAGAAACTATTTTCGCCCAAGTTTTGAGGGAACTGAACCCAATAGTTTTGCATCTGCTGCAAGTTACCTTAGAGATGACTGTGACGGCCAAGCTTTTCACTTCCCTTTAACCTGTGCACAGGGCAGCTGGAAAGTTACTGGTTCTTCTGACTTCCTCTCCATTGTGCAGGGGCCAATTAAATCCTGCTCAGCAGTATTACTCCAAAGCATTCCTTTTCAGAACGACAGTTATGTTAAAAAAAAAAAAAACAGTTACGTCTCACTGTGGACACATTGTAGCAGGTCAACCCACTATTATTTGCTAAGCGATAGCCTCCGCTAAAAAAGGTGAGGAGATGCATTTTTAAACCATCTAATTTTAAGGTCTTGGACTGTGTCTGGGAGAATCTATTTTACCAATGTTGCGGGAGGATTTTGACTCATCCGCTTACTGGTCGGTATTGGATGGTACACGGCAAGTCTCGAGTTGACCCACAGCACACTAAATCAACATGAAAATCCAGCTCAGCCTCTTGACCACGGTGCCTGGAGTGGAAAAGCATTGAATGTTGGGCTCAACCTTTACATTGGTTTATTTGGTGCTGATGAGTGGACGGCGAGGATTGGATGCGGTATTCACTCAATGTGTCGCTCCATGGAGACATGTCCGCACCTGTGCAAGACTGAAAGACACTCACAGCCACGCCATGGGATTTTGAAAAGCTGAAGGGCCGGTGGAAGAATTGTGATATGGCTTGAGTGGCAGTTAATTTCTTAGGATTTTTTTCATTTTGCCTCCTTTAAAAGCAAAACCGGGCATGTCCGCAATGGCACGATTTGTAACTGGAGCTTGTTCAGTGGTGTCTGTGCCCTAAACCCTCAAGTGTTGCCCTGTCTGATCCCAGAACTGTTAAATTAACGAACAGTGTCAACTCAGAGGAATGGACGAGGAGATTTTAAGAGGATACATTCTGGTGACTACATTGTGACAAAGTACATATGTATAGTTCTAATGAGTTCCCTTGATGCTTTTAAATAAATTTTAATGCACATGACACTTGAAAGGTTTAATCACCAGCGCCATATCAAATCTGACTAATTAAGTGATGTAGTCACTTCAGTTCATCACAATCAAATATAAAGTAGAGTAAACTTGATAATCGTCGAGTCTGATTCTCAGTATAATCATCATTTGTGTCCTATGCTTTTCCCTTGCAAATACAAAGTAAGAGTTGACACGAAACGACCATAAGTTCAAATGTTCAGGCATTTTGAGTATAAAATGAGTGCAAGAGAGACAGTGATGTGTCAGTTGGATACTAGTCCCCACGTTTTTGACCTCAGTGACTGAGTGACTGGGTCAAAGGCTTCTCTGCTGAACTGCTCAAGTCTTGCGGACAGAGCTGGGCGCAGGGCTCCCGGGTGGGGGTTCACGTCTCGGGGAGATGGATCGACTGTGGTAAGGGACACTCAGGACACCAGCGCACACATTGTGTTCACATACCCCTCCCCCCATCTAATGACGTCAACTGGGATAAGGTACCGAAACAATCGGGCCCAGTGGAAGGATTAATGAGCCATAGCGAGGGCACGTTGCTGCTTTAAGGCCAAATTTGAGAGCAAAGACAAAGCCACCCAATCCCCCCCCTTTCTCGTTACCCACTTTGGAATACTTGGTTGGGCCTAGCCCCCGCCCCTCATTGTCCAGAGCTGGGCTTTTACCTCTTGGATCAGGTGATTGATGGGGCAGCCTGGAGCAGAGGAAACGAGGGTGGGGGGATCAGTGCGCCCCACACACGCACATCCCTCTAGATCTCTGACGCAGGTTGCCCAAATTCCAACGTATTCCTAACCCAAAACAAAAGCAGGGGGGGCTGCGGGCCACAGTTCCAAACGGCCAAAAGCCAAGACTTGCAACACAGGGGCATTGCCTGCAGGCATGTATGCCTGTCTGCACTCTGTGGGGTCAGAGAGCAAGAAGCCTCCGTCAAACTCCGCCACAATAGGAAATCTTATTTCACTGGTTACTTTTTAAATTAGATCCTTTTCACAAAATCTGCCCTTGCCTTTGCTACATTGTTCGCTCAGGCCTTTGAGTTCTCACAATCAGAGGTAAGAAATGTCCAGAAAATTCACACACATAATCCAGGCAGCTGGGGAAACAGTTGGCAAATAATCAGATCTTCCATTATAGTTTGCAACATAAAGACTACGCTCATTTATTTAGCCCATCCTTGGTCAGTGGGAACAGACTAGCTGATGATCCAAGTTCTACTGGGGACTTTTCATGCCGCTGCAACCGTCCCCATTCAGTTTCCACCATTCTTCCACTATTCTTACTAAACTATCTACAATAACACAACACAATTTTATACATTAAATATGAACATTTACTTTTAAATAAAGACTTATTGCAATTAGAAACATGAGACTTCCCGATCGCATCGCCACAGCTCTCCCCTGCGTGGAATATAACAAGGCCTCAAACATCATACATGCCTAAATGACTATTGCTAAGCAACACCCAAACCTTCCCACAAAACCGTAAGCTCCTTTCAGAGCAGTTCTGACCACTGATGTTGGATTGCTGCGGGGGGTGGGGGTATCTATGGAAACCTAAACCCACCACACACCACATTCACATTGTATCATAATACAGTTTAGTGTTCCAATAACCAAAAACAAAACGCGCTATTTATTTAATTACTAAGGCATCTGTCAAATGTTGGAAAGCCATTTCCACAAATTTTAGACCCCTTTATATATTATTATTCAGTTGGAGTGGATTTGGTAGCACACATTTCTTGCACAGAAACCAAGTGGTCTTGCTTGCCAATACTTCACACTGCAATCCAAACACAACTATTCAATGTATTCTTTATTAAGTATTACTCCTTAGGCTTTAACAGTTAAAATTCCAAACCAATTTCTGCCTACTGTGGTGTAATTTCTACCTGAACAAACCATTAGGTGCCATCATCTTCTTGTGTTGCCGTATCGTCCCAGAAATCATGAAGTGACACGATCTGACACATGAATAAAAACCAAGAGATTTATAACCATTACATGTGTTTGATAGGTGACATCAATAAAGGACATTACATTTCTGCACCAGTTCCACCAATGAGGTCAAATCTTGTCAATTCAGATATCAGGCTAGTGGTTCATATAAACTAGATTATTGACAGGGATGGGGGGGTCCAGCGTCACTTTTCTACTTGAGATTGTTGATGAGCAGTCTTCACAGCGTATGGGTAGGGTGCTGATGGATGCACATACGAAGCAGCCCCAGCAGGATGCAGACCGTGCACAGTGTAGATGTTGCCACGGAGATCCCCTGGCCCACCGTCATCCATCGTGCACCTGGGAGAAGACAACAGTGAAAGGCCGGAGTTAAATAAATAAATCAGTTGTCCGCAATAAGCACACAAGCTCAAGGCTGCACTCCCAACCACCCTTACGTTTCCTATTCATTTTGGAACACAAGAACATCCAACAAACTGAGCCTGACATGTGACACACAGAGCATCAGTCCGATAAGAAGGCGTGGAGAAGTTTGGAACGTCCAGATAACCTCTCCCTGCGTTTGCCTTGTCAGGGAAAAGGGTTAGTAGCCCAAACTAAATATGCAAAAATGAAAGACACCTTACCGCCCATTTTCAGGCTCAATGTGTGCCAGAGGTCTCTGCGCGTTGTAATGGTGGCATCTGTGGCCACCGGTGACAGAACATATAGGGGGCCGGCCGAGACTTCGAAGGTTCCCCAGTGGTTCCACTGCTCTGTAGGCACACCAGGAGATGGTCAGTTAAGTCCACCACAGTCCTAATACAGCATCTTGGACTGCCCAAAGGGATTCCCTGGAATTTACTTTGTACTGTCTCAACCAAGTATACATTTACACAACATACAGCTCAGAATGTCTTGGACTGTCATTTATTTTAGATATCTTCGAAATGCCATCAAGCGTGAAGGTTTGCGGAACAGGTAGAACATTTGTAAATGGCATGGACAAACCGGCCAAAATAGCCCAGGAGGAAGAGGATGAATTAAGAGAGGGGTGCATGTGCCACTGGGAGAGTTTACCAGTTACAGTACAAAAATAAAATAAAAACGACCTGAGGAAGGCGATTGTTACTCTTCGACTGACCTGGGCGTGTAAGGGAGACGTTGCGCGTCTTCCTCTTCCTCCTCTCACACGACTGAGTTTCGCAGCAATCACAAAGGCTCGTTTGGCCCTCAAGCTCCTCCCACCTGATAAGTCCATTGGCCAAGGTTGAATGTCCTCAGATTTTTGATTTTTCAAAACCTTACTTGCACCATTAAAGCTTTCAAGGATCCCCACTTACTTGTAAATTATTTCCAGAAAAGTTTCAATTTTCACTAAAGCAGTCAAATATGCCTACACAACTGCTCACAGAAAAACCATTTATCCCAAACGACGAGCAGCAACAGGAAACTGCACAAAATGTTCATTTTTTTTGCACAAAAAATCATTTTATTTAAATCAAGTATTGCAGTACTCCAACAGATTCGTCAGCTATGGTAAATTGTCCTTGGTATAGGCAACAAACTAACCTTCTGGAGTCTGCGTTGTAATGGCAGCTTTTTGTTTTGACACTAGAGGGCGCTCCTTTGTCAATAACTTTCAAAGTGCAGTGAATAAATATCTGAAAGCAGAGATTTGAAAAATAGGTCGCTTCAACATTAACACGATATATCTTCAGGAGGAACGTTTTTAGGATGAGATTTTTTTTCCCCTTCAAATAAACGAGGAGTATAATGTAAAAACATCCAATTCCCTCCACCTTATCAGAACAGAGAAAGCTATAAAATATTCACCGTTACAATAATTTGTAATGCATTTGATGCTAGGCCCCACCCTCCCCATTCTCCATTCCTTCTCCCCCTTACAACATCACTCCGTTGGCCCTTGAATTGGAATGCTCTGAGCTGAAATCTCAGAGTGCTGTCGGACCGAGGCTTCAGGAACCTGGCCATGGAGTGGGACACCCTGCTGTCCACCAGGCACCTAGGAAAGAGGAACAGATTAACAATTATAATTATACAGGGCCCATAATTCACACATTTAAACCACCGACCAAACAGAGCTGGCTACAGTGGAACTGTAAAATGTTTTCTACAGTTAAAGTGCTGGTAAAACTGTCCTCCATTTCACTTTCTTACCCGTAGTCGTGGATCATGGGGTAACTCTTCTCCCAGCTCAGTTCCCCACTGGGGAGGGCCACACAGCTGTCCACAAAGATTTTGAAGCCCTCGTGTTTGTAAAGATTGACAGAGACTTGCAGGTTGACATTCTGGCCCAGGTAATAAACATTGGTTTTGGACTTAGTTCTCCAATCCTCTAGATCAAAACAATGAAGAACAAGGTTCAAAAGTATAACCCAAAAAGGTTGTACTTAATAAATGTTGTGGGGGCTTACGTGAAATGGTAGCAGCTAAGCTAACAAAGAATTAATTGGCTGAGGTTTCCATTTTAAATGCATCTGCTTTAAAGTACTAGTGACACACTAATTTTAAATTACCCTCCTGTCATGCACTAAATAATTGACACATGTATTAGGTTGTCCTTTATTTCATTAAATTTGAGGATGTGCTTTGAATTTTGGAGGCAAATGCAGTCTTTCGAAATACTTTTCAACCAACAATGAGCAAACTAACCTGACATGATATCGAGGGAGAAGTCAAAGAGACCCCCCATGGATTTCAGGAAAGATCTTGGACTCCAGGTAGGTTTAACAGAACTACTGGATACTTCAGGTTTTCTGAGTAAAGAGAGACCTTCATTGGTGACTCCAGCATATTTAAAAGTGGAAATGGTACAGCCTCAGTGAAATCTCCTCTCACTATCTTCCAGTTAAAAAAATAATGATATTATTAAAATATTAAATAAATAAGTGAAACTCCAGACATAAATTACTGTTGTATCAACTGAAAGATGTGTGAAATACAGACAACCAATAAGGTTGGCCACAACTGGTCGGCCCCTGAGGTAACCGCATCACCCCAGTAGCCCATGAATACCGTGCATAATGGCAGTGCACCGTGGCGATCTCCCTCGGGCGCTGCGTCGTGCCCACGCTGGGGGTGTAGAACAGGCTATTGGAGTAAATCAGCTGCGTGTCCGTCACCTGGCCGACACACAAAAGCGAAAAAGGTCAGCACAGTCAAAGGGCGTCACAATGCGCTGCTCACGTCATTAAACAGGGTAGGGAGGGGTCTTTAATGAGAGCAAAGCACCAGATGAGTGGGTTGCCAAAAAACGCCCACTGGGTGATCATATGCCACCACAACCTTCCCCTAACAAAGAATTTAATCAATATTACAATGGGGCACAGAACAAAAACAGCTCGACTGGGAGACCTCATGTTTCTGGATGTCTGGTGTGCATACACAACTTGGTTATCGCAAAGCGACCGAGCTGGACAGGACACGCTTCGAGAGAACACACTACCATGCACGTTTAGAAGAGGAAAATTGTGCACGAATACTGCATGAACAACAATGTCCCAATGCCATATTAGTTGGTCTTTTCACAGGTTAACCAGCTTAACATGCATGCGTACACAAACACAAGTTAGACGCCACTACACTACTTCTTGCATTCCCCAAAATGCTAATTAATTATTAGTGAAATGGGTAGCGTTTTTTTCTACTTCTTAATGGGCCATCAGAAAGTCACCAATTGCCTCAAAAACGTGGGGTGGAAACCGATTTATTGAACACTTGGTGGAGTGCTCTTAGTTTAGAATAAGAAACCTATATTACAGTTAGTAGGATCAAATACTCCAGGAACCACGACAACTTCAAGGTCAGCAGCAGTGTTCATTGGACAGTTCTTTAGAAGTATTTCAAATGAAATCGGGCAACAATTGTCCAGGCTTCACAATGCAGCTGAAGCTAGGCTGCGCAGGACTGATGCTGCGAGCAGGCAGAAAACTGGGATACATTTCAGGATTACACATATCTAAAAGTGACACAAATTTTCCACGAGGCATGAATAGCATATAACGTTACCCCAATCGGAAGGAAAAAAAACTGAGAAAGAATAGTTTTGGGATTTGCATACGTTACACACACCATGGTAATTTTCCACGGTTTTAAAGATTATGGCTTTATGACACATAACATCCAATTGAGAGTCCAATCATACGCAACACTGAGCAAAAGTTGAGTGAGCGGTGGACAACAGAGCTAACATTATCGAGAACAAAGAGTGAAACTCAAAACTTGGCATTTATAGACTTATCTATTGTGAACTTTATTTAAATTTCGGTGCTCATTGTATTTTAAGTGAAACTTACTGTCCGCAGGTTCCCACAGGCGTGCAGAAAGCAGCTGAAGATGATTGTGTCAGTGGCTTCTTCTTTACTTCTACAGCCGGTCCCAAAAGTCAACTCCGCGGCTTTTAGAAGTGATTTACCTGCCCCGAAATAATCTGTACGCACTTGAAGTTGTAGTTGATCTTTACCGCACAGAACTGTCAGTGGGTCACGTAGATGTCGTGGAATCAGTCGCGCGCTGTTTGTTTTATGTCGTCTGTTCCTTAGCATTATGTTGTGAGAATCATAATTTCCGATGTGCAAAGATGTCTCGTTCAGACCCAAGCCAGCTCCGGTTGCAAAGGCTGGCTCCCCGTGAAAATGTTTCACCGCGTCCGTTTTCCTAGTTAGGCTTATCAGTAACAGGTATAACGAAAACAGCATGAAATCCATGTGGTATGCTTAGTTTGTCAGGTAGCAAAATAACCTTTACTTAATTAAGCTTATGTGTTCGTATGTGTCTCGTAGAGTCAATCTGTTATTGCTCGAAGGTTAATTTTGAGATTTCGGTCATTCTTAATTGAGTTTTCTCTTCCAATTAGTTTATTTACCGTTTATGTAAAAGCGAATGATTGGGTCCCTTGGTTTTTATAGTAGTCATTGACTTGCCTGGCTAAAATCACGACGAAAAAATCTCTTAAAACAGGCATTTACCGACCCGACTGTATTTTCATCAGATGTGTATTAAACAACCAGTCTTCAATTTCCATTAAGTTTCGCAAGCTTCTAGTTTGGCTGTGTGGTGGATTTACAACATTTTGTTTTTCCAACCATTAAAGTAACTAAATATATTAATGTTACTACGTGTATACTTTAAATGTTTGTTACACGGTAGCAACCCTGGAACGTCACATGTAAACGCAGCAATAAAACGCTTATGCATAAGAAAGGTCCCATACTGATGTTGGATTAAATGAGGACATAAAACAAGCGTTTCGTTTTCAAAATGTATTTCACATTCATCAAAACTACCACAGACGGACTTTGAGAGAATCGGGGGGGTTTTTATTTTAAAAAAAGAAAAGAAACAATTTCCTTCATATCAGCGAATTTCTCGACTTCCCCTTTACTCCGGTTGCCATGGTGGTGCTGAGGAGGAGTGTCAGCAGTTGTGTTGATGAGTAGAACAGGCAGGTGGAGAGGACGTTAGTTGTTAATTGACCTTGGGATGACGGTAGTCCTTCCCTGCAAACTTAGCGTGGCTTCCAAGCTCTTCCTCGATCCTAGAGACATGGAAAAGCTGGTCTAAAATCTGAGCTGCTCTGAACAAAGCAAATCCCAATCGCAATTTATTGCTTGACAGTGCTGTAATTTGGAGAATATGGCTCAACACAATCCGGATACATTAGGTGATTCGATTTGAACTCACCTCATCAGTTGGTTGTATTTTGCCAGACGCTCTGACCTGCAGGGTGCACCAGTCTTGATCTGTGCCGGGGGGAAAAACGAGGCAGGTGAATGGATTGGGGAGACAGAAACGTGGGACAGTCCGAACTGCCGAGTCAGTTCTCATTTTCTGCTTCACACTGAAAACCTTTGCCGTTTATAATCATCATCCACGTTGCAATACTAAATACTTTAGACTATGGCAGTGGTTCTCAACCCTGGTCTTGGAAGACCCTTGTGTGTGCATGTTTCCATTCCATCTGAACACCTAAGCACTTTAATTATTGCTGTGGTTTGACTAATGGTGCCTGTTCTCACATTGTTTCTCCTCCTTGGTAGGGGTCGACTGGTGTATATTGTATAACTATAACAACTATAGATTCTCTTTGCATCCTGATTTAATCCACACCTGGATTTTCTCAGTATTAATACTACAACAATGTGGACTGCATATCCAAGTTGTGGTACCAATGCTTGTTCTTAAATTTTTGTTTTATCTGATGGCATGCAATTATAGTGAATCATTCTGGATAAGAATGTCTGCTGGATGGATGAGTAATGTTAACTTGTGGCACTCATGTGAGCTAATGGCAGACATACCTGTCCAGTGCACAAGCCGACTACCAGGTCCGAGATGAAGGTGTCTTCTGTCTCTCCAGAGCGGTGGCTGACCATCACTCCCCAGCCATTGGACTGGGCCAGTTTGCACCTGCCATCACACTTCGGATTAATATGCACTCAACAGCTACCGCCTGAAAAACCTTGGGCAAAGTGCCTTCAATCCCCTGCATATTGATGTTTCCTATAGTCTATGTGGCTTCTCTGTTCCTTAGAATATGCATTTGTAAATGTGGGATGGCAACCCATATGTCTCAAAGTTTTGGGTATGCAATACCGAGTGGCTAACTCAGAACCCCAACTACGCAGTTCAGTCTCCAGTAACGCACGTGAACGGCCGGCCGGGCTCCGATACTTACGCTTTGATGGACTCAGTGACACTGCCAATCTGGTTGACCTTCAGCAGCAGGCAGTTGCAAGCCTTCTTCTCCACGGCTTGCTGGATGCGCTTGGGGTTGGTCACCGTCAGGTCATCACCCACCACCTGGATGTCCACCGCTGCTGTGAACTTAGCCCACTGTTCCCAGTCGTCCTGGTCGAAGGGGTCCTCAATGGACTGCACTGGGGGCGGGAAGGGAATGGGGCAGAAGATGAACGAGGGAGTGGTAACAGGAGAAGACTTGAAGCCGCGTGCAATGCATACAGTTAAGGGTTGTTAGCTGTTAATGAGAATTTTGTGTAAAACCCACAGGCCTAACACCAGTGTTTGGAAAAGGGCTTCCAGAGAGAGAGTGTGGCAATGACCGCAGAGCAGATCAGGTCTCCAGTACCTGGGTAGTTCTTAATGAAGCTCTTGTAAAGATCTCCCAGCTTCTCGCCTGAGATATGACGGGCAGGATCATCAGGGGACTTGAAGTCCAGGTCGTATTTGCCAGTTCTGAAGAACTCAGATGCGGCAACATCCATGCCGATGATGATTTTGTCGGGATAGCCAGCCTTCTCGATGGCAGACTTCAACAGCTCAAGAGCTGAGATGAGAGAAAGTAGGGTTAGCATTTGCTGACAAACATTCACGCTTACTTCCAAACCAACCTTCAACTATGTAATTACCCTCATTGTTCTCCAGGATGTTGGGGGCGAAGCCGCCCTCGTCTCCCACATTGGTGGCATCCTTGCCATACTTGGCTTTGATGACGTTCTTCAGGTTGTGGTAGACCTCGGCACCGATGCGCATGGCCTCGTGGAAGTTGGCAGCGCCCACAGGAAGGATCATGAACTCCTGCATGGCCAGCTTATTGCCGGCGTGGGAGCCTCCATTGATGACGTTGAAAGCCTGGAGGAGGCGGGGAAATTGAGGGCCAAGGGTAATGAATGACCGGTTGGTTGTAACAGGGGAAAAGAGGTAATGGTCAGCCACCAGAACAAGGGCCGTATTATAACTACTATACTGTATCTTTCTCCCAGCAATGTGAAGCAGTATGTGTGCAATCACATGAACAGTGACATATAAATAATGATACCTTTTATTCAGGTTTGCTTGCTACTGACCAGTCTCCCCATACAGGTTAATCCTCCTCCTCCCCTCCCCTCCCCTCCCCTCCCCTACCAACGCTGGCACACTCACAGGCACTGGCAGAATAACGTTTTTGTTTCCGGCCAGGTCGGCGATGTGGCGGTACAGGGGCACGCCCTTCTCTGCAGCTCCTGCCTTGCACACAGCCAGGGACACGCCAAGGATGGCATTGGCACCAAACTTTGCTGTAAATTTAGAAGAAGTAGCAATAGGCGAGTTAGAATACATTTCAAACACCAAGAGGGCCTTGTGCTCAACTTACAGTACCTGACCTCAAAGCTCTGCAATACAGACAGCTCAAAGTAGTCACAAATCCGTCAGAACTAATCGATTTTATTTGCATGGCTCCTTAGTAACCGTCCGATTCAAACACATTACACCGCTGTACTGTGAGGTCCTGATCACCCTTGTTGGTTTCAGTAATGAATACCAAAACTGTACAAAGGACTGCATTACAAATTGCTTTTGCGGTGGCAAAACACAGGTGGTACAAGCCAAACAGAAGAGATACTCACACTTGTTCTCAGTGCCGTCCAGCTCCAGCATGAAGTTGTCGATCTTCTCCTGCTCAACCACACTCAGTTTCTGAAAGAGTAGGAGAAGACGGTGAAGAAGGAGGCACAAGAGTCAGAGAGGAGGTTCAAGGGTATGGCTCCAGGGTTCTCCACTGACCTTCTCAATCAGCTTTGGGGCAATGTCCTTATTGACGTGGTCCACAGCTTTCTGTGTGCCTTGAGATGGGGACAACGACATTCAGCTTAGCATCTCACAGTGAAACATCCCCCCACTATTAAAACTATCCATGTGTCCATGATGAGTCCCTCACCTTTGCCCAGGTAGCGAGTCTTGTCGCCGTCTCTCAACTCAAGAGCCTCATGGACACCAGTGGAGGCCCCACTGGGCACAGCAGCCCTAAAGAGACCTGGGAGAGAGCCAGAGTGCAGTGTCAGTATGGCAGTCGGGGGTGCCTGGGGAGTGAGAACGGATGGATCAGCAAGTGAGTTAGCAGTGTGGAGCTTCTGGGGAACAGAGGTGTACCGAGCAGTGCTGGTAGAACAGATATGTATGTGTTCATTTGAGTGTCTCTTGTCCTCTGTCCATCTCTGCCTGTCTGCAGAGAGAGTTCACTAGAGGACTATATATTCGTGACTGTGTGCGTGCGTGTTTGTGTAAAGAAGGGGCAGTGTATATCAATTCAGTGCAGTGTATGCGTGAGTGTGTGTGTTTATTTTAGAAGCAGTTGTGTGCACGTCTGTCGCACGTGCTTGTGTAACAGCGTGTCACCTTTGGCTGTGTAGAGGTCCACCTCCACGGTGGGATTTCCTCTGGAGTCGAGGATCTCACGAGCATGGATCTTGACAATGGACATCCTGACTGTGGAGAGAGAGAGGGACAAAGAGATGAGGAAAAAGAAGGATGGAAAATTTGCTGATCCAGGGTGAGGGTGATGGACAAGAAAGGGTAGAAGCAGTTGTGAAATTGTTAATAATCGAGGAAAAAGGTAAAAATAAATTTATAATAACATTTTTGTAAGTCATTTTAAAGTAACTTTTTTTCTGCACTCTTACCTCTCACTTTTCCACTAACCTCCACCCTATAAATGTCAGGGGGGCCTCCATCTGATCCTTCCACCAGAAGCCCCCCCCCTCACAGAGAGCAGCTGTGACTACAAACTTCACGTTGTTGCGTGGACGAATTTAGCATGGGAGCCCTGTCGCTCTCTAAGGTAGAATATTTATTGTCCAGGCAGGAGAAGAGTTTAGAGAGAGTGGGAATGCCTTCCACCTTCCAAGTCAACTGTACTGAATCTCCTCTACTGTGTTTCAATTTTTCTGTCAAATTCAGTGACAAAGCCCATCTAACATGCAGCATATGCAGTGACCGTGCTCCAACATTATGCATTCATCTATATATTATAAATGTGTGTGTATATATATGTATGAATTTATGTGTATGTATGGTGTCACTATCAGTCAGTGACAAGAGGTCCAATATTTTCTTTTAAACTGTCTGTGGTTTAACCAAAATTGCAATGTGGACCCCGGTCTCTCTGCACGATCATTTTAAAATGTGTCAGTTCTGAGGGACGGCTGAGTAATGCGGTCCATCTTGGGCTCCTCATGCCCGGAAACTTTGTCTGACCTTCTCTGAGTGCCCCTGCGACCCCTGATCTTTCCCCAGTAGTGTGCTGACATTTCCGAGAGTCCCAGACAGACCCAAGGAGAGGATGTCAGTGCAGTATTACAGTCCCTGGTTGCTGAGTAACAGGAGGATGTGACATATTACAACACCAATAAGGCTTGTCAACCCTGGAACCCTGTACAGTTTGTTTTATAACCGAGAAATTCTTCTGCTCTTAAAATAATTTAAATGGTCCAGCAAGACTTTGCAAGTGTTTGGTTTATGCCAAAGAACCAGTTTTGTTTGGGCTGTCTCACAAGATGAGTAGCTGATTCTTTTATCTATGGGTCTCAGACAGCCCAGATAGATGCAAAGTTCATCAGGTAGGACACAG
Source organism: Hiodon alosoides (assembly GCA_025775065.1). NCBI lineage: Eukaryota > Metazoa > Chordata > Actinopteri > Hiodontiformes > Hiodontidae > Hiodon > Hiodon alosoides. The sequence goes on along the minus strand of JAOYSI010046352.1, from coordinate 29,224 downwards.
TCACATGCTTTCATGTGTTGTTTGTCAACCTTTATTTGATCTCGTAAATGCATTTTTGCAGTCAGAAGATTCTGACAAGATGAGGGTTGGACAGTCCAGACACAGCTTTTAATGTTATGCATCAAACATTGTGCAATCTGTTTCAACACATGACTGCACAACCTTTAAAACAAATCAATTATTAGCCGTGTCACAATTAACAGACGTCAGTGCTGAGCGTCAGAGATTGACTGCTTTTCTTCCGGCTCGATCAATACTCGCACAAACACAGACTGCCCCAATATTTCTCAATAAATGGGACAGAGGGTAGGACAGAATTGATCAGCGTTTGCTTCTGCACTCCCTGACATGCTGATCCAGCACTATTAAAAGTTGACCTTTAATATTAAAAAGGGTAAGGAGATGAGACTAACCAGTGTAGGCAAGTGACCTTCAGCTGAAACTCATCCCGTCCTTGACATTCAAAGATCTCGTTTTACGTACAGTTGAATGAGGAACGTTCTTTCAGTGTTGCTGTAACATTGTCATCGCAGATTAACAGTAGCAGTGTTTTTTTTTTCCGCCGAACCTGCAGTCTAGATAGCGATGTTTGAAAACAGGGATGAAGAGAGGACCCTTAGTTGTTTAAAGCAATAGCTCGGCTGCTTACAGGATCCCAGTGAAGTAGAAGCTTGTGACACTATTCTTGACACACTCTCAGTCAGTCGCACCCCCCCTTTATCATGTGTTAGTCACGGACTCTGGTCTATATATTCGTCCATCCCTGGTGGCTATTGGACAAGCCCATCTGTATAAGTGTTTTTTACAGATATGTACAACAGTAAGTGGCCCAGGGACGAGGACATGGAAACCACACGTTTTAAGCAAATCTCAAAAAGATACCGACCCTCTTTGTATCAGAGTTCGATCACTCATGGTAATTCTCCAATAGTGAGTCCAGAAACCGTACGGAGGTTGAACTTCCTGCTCCATACTGCACTACGTACTGAATTAAACTCTGCACTGAGAAAACGTTCAAGTGGGTTTCGAATTTGTTAGAATTTGCTATAAAATGCTATAGAATGCTATAAAATGAGAAACATGAAAGGTCCTTTAATTTGTGCATATATCTGCTTCTGTCAGATACATTTATGGTAGTATTCTAACTATCTCATGACATAATTTCCAAGTTCTGTAGCTAGTAATATTTTTGTGTCCTATAAAACAGTTTAACCATTGTTCGAACAAGCAATAGGTTAGCTCTTAAATGTGACACACAGTACATATGAAGAATTTCAGTTGTTATGCAACTAATGATTCATTCACTGCCTGGCTGTCCGATAAGTGAACTTTGCCCATTTGATTACTTTAACCGAGACAGCGTAGTTTCAGAGAGTGGTATAAAACATTTCTCATTCAATAAGTTACCCGTCAATGTTAAGGGCGACTTTAAGCATTTTATAAATTCTCTCTTCTTGTTCAATTTAGGGTGTTATTTTATAGACCAGATTCATACTCTTACCTGTTCTATAGTCTATAGCAGGAGACTCATTGTTTAAAACTGATATATTGCATGCGTACAGGCACCAGGACATTTTCCTGACTATTGTCTTCTAAGATTAATTTCCCAGGAGTCTGCCTTACGATTGACTTTTTGACTTTTTTTCACTGCCTGCCTATCGCTGTCATAAAGCCCAATGGAAGAGACAATATATTATTTGAACAGGCCTCAACAGATTCTGTTTGGCATTACATAGCTGCATGCATACTGTACGAGTCAAATTACAAAGATTGCATGTGTGCAAAAAGCAAGCCAGTCACATTTGGCATAGCTTTCACGTGGAATATCTATGTTAATTGTTAATGGAAAATGCAGACTATGAACAATAAATAATAGCATGATGAGAATAATCTCTAAGAAGAAAAATTAGTTTACCTGAGTGTGATTGGTTTTACCGCCTGACCAATTCTCTGTGTGACTTCAAAGTGTTCAACCTTTATCCTGCGCCACCATTTATAGAATCGCTCCAGGGACCGTGTCCCAATATGGCAGAGGCCTTAGAAACTGTCTGAAGTTTACCTGCTGTCGGTTTTCAAACTATTGTGTGTAAAATGGTTTTGGTGTTTGTTTGGACTGTTTATAACACTTGAACATTTTTTTCACCATTGATTCAATAGTTTTTTATTGTTGAAAATAATAGTGACATTATTTAAGGCCTACGAGAGAGTGAATACGGAGACACTCCCTTGTAGATCCCTCAGCGACGTGAAAGGTCAGGGACCGTCACACTGGGAGGAGTAGGATGGGCCTGTGGGTGGGTTGGGCATGGGGAATGCTGCGAGCAGGAGGCGGGGGTAAGGAATGCCACGCTAGCTTTGGGTTTATGTTGAAAGGGCATGCTCCCAGCCTTCTGCACACCCCTACCCTTTAACGTGCGACTAAAATTAGCATCACTATCCTGTGGAGAGCAGTGCTGAGAGGCTCACTCTACCTCCAGACACTATATCAGAGATTCCAGAAATACAGCAGCTTCATATTCCAAGTTCGCGGGGACTTTCAGGGAAAAACCAAAAGTCATTCCACTTCTCCAAAAATGTACCCTCTGCAATTCCTTCCCTTGCTCTCCGTTCCTCGTTCTCTCCGTTTCTCCATTGCCCATGGCTCCCTTTGCAGCCTAGGATAATGTGGGGCTCCTTTATCCTAACGGGCCTCAGCTGGCCGCAGGACCATGTTCTTTTCCACGAGGGCCTTACTTACCTGCAGAAGCGCTTTGCTCACATCCCTCCTTGCACGTCGTCCTTGTCCCTGGCCCCTGAGTGGGAAAATGAGCTGTCAGGCATGCTCAGGTGATCTGGTTTGATAGACATCAGTGGCCTATTCTCAATTTGGACCAGACTGTCTCTGTGAAAGATTATAGGTGGTGTAAAATACCAGGGCAAATGAATCCACATGGATCTAGTTAGGACATAACTAGACTAGTGATTTGAGATTGGGAGATGCAAACAAAAAGGTTTTCTTCAGTTTTACCTTGTGATTAAAGGTTTCAGTTGTAATATGCAGTGTTTCCCTATGAATACATTTCAGAATATTGCACATGTTTATTTAGGTTTATTCATATGACAAGCTTCTAAATATTGAGTCAAGCTAAATTGCAAAAACAACACAGGTTTCTTCACAGGATGATACTACAGGAACTTGGCCTGAATTACAGGAAGATACTACAGGAACTTGGCCTGAATTGCATCAGTGGCAATGGCCAACAGGAAATTATTATTAATATATATATAATATATATATAAAAATTATGAAAATTTTTAAAATATTAAATTTCCTCATAATTTTGCCCAAATTGGGTCATGATTTCAGGTATGAAGCTTTCTGTTTGTGACAGATATTTACTTTGATGTAATCCAATGCTGTTCCAGCTCTCATTAAGATGATTTCATTCTTATTTTACTTAGCTTATCAGATTAGGTTTTCATCCAGAGCAGTTCTACACTATTTAATGCAGCTAGATACTTTTTGTTAGGTTTATGGCTCTATTGGACATACCAACAGTGTCACTCTTATCAGTTACTGGTCAAATCCCTAACCCACTACGCCATCTAGTGGGCTGGGGTCGGTGGGAATCAGCAGGGCTTCTCTCGGCTCGTCGAGAGGCACGTGCTCTGAAGCTGATTGGCTGTTTCCAGAGATTGGAGGAGATCGTACTTCCTTATTCTCCCTGTATGTAGTGGCTAGATTCAACACAAAGATTTGACGATGAAAAAGTTAAATGGTCTCCACTCTGTATTTAAAAAAATTTTTTTAATAAAATTAATTTATATGGGGCAGCGCGGTAGATCAGCGGTTAGTGTTAGACTCACAGGTCCTGGGTTTGAAAACGGTTAAATCTGTCGGTTTCCTCCACGTGCCAGTTTCCTTCCACTGTTCAAAGACTTACAAGTTAGGTGGAACCGCGACAATTAAATTGACCCTGTGACTCTTTGTATATGTAGTGGCGTCCCGTCCATGGTGTACCCTGCCTCGCGTCCATGTCTGTCAGGTTAGGGTCCGGCGGCCTCGGTCTCGCGCGCGTCACTTCTACTTCGACCAGAGTACGCACTTACTATATCTGTTAAAAACAAAAAGATTGAATAAAAACATATGCATCACACAAAACATGTATTGACGCCTTAAAAATATTTGATAAATTATTGTACATTTTTTGTTGATCTGTCATATATTGTATTATAAACTACAAGCATTCCCGTGGCGATCTATCGTACAGCGTATTATCGTGATAGCGAATTATATAATACACTGCTGGTACCATTTTTATTATAATTGACCCTTTGACAGCACAGTCATGGCTATTGTGGGTTTCGCTGACTTAGCGTCATACTTAAATGTGCTGTGATCGACCAAGCTAAGGCATTCGACAGACTTACAAACAGAAGAGGTTCAACGTGGCAAGAGGAGACAGCATTGACAAACTGTTGAGTTTATCTCCCAGTTGCATGCATTGGGATGTGGGTAAGGAGAAATGCACGAGGAGGATTGGCTGCAGGCTTCAACAGGCATGATGCTGCTATTTGTTCCCTGGGGAAGATTTTGCCGACCCCCCCACCTCCAGACAGAAATTCCTTGGGAAATCCTGTCTTGTCATGCCCCAAGAGTTCTCAAGCGTTTTTGAGCAAAATGGTGAGCTACAAATGAAAATATATATATATTTAAAAACACTGCCTGTAAATTGTCATCAAAAACAGGTCTCACATTCTTTTTTTTTGTCAGTTTAGTCTTTGGGTCAACAAATATGAGGGAGTCTTTTTTTTCTCCAAGAAACCATCTATGACTGAAGGGGATTCTGGTAAAATTGTTGGACTTTGTTCAGATACTGTCGTCTTGGCACTGGTATTAACAGGAATGTTACAGGAATCAAGACTAGCTGATGATATCTATACTTTTAAAATCCCTTCATTTGCATCAGAGTGTGAAACCTAGATAAATCTAATTAAAAACACCTGGATGCACTGAAATAATGAAACCAGGAAGTACAATATACTCCCGTCTCTGAGCATTCCAAATAGTCTGCTACTCTTCTGTCCATTACTGAGGAAGTTGGCAACTTATCACTGTTGTGACCCCTGACCTTGGGTATGCACCCTACCCTGGATGGGTGGTAGTTTGTGAATCCTTATGCTCAGCAGCACTGAGTAACAGTTAGGGAAAGGGACTCCCAGACAAAACTGGTACCATTTAAACCTCAGACGGTACAGATGTACCCGGGCACATAAAACTGAAATGTTGTCAGGAGAATTCAAATAAACATGAACATAAGACACCCTGTATAGGTGAATTAGGTAGGCTGTGGATAACTGGGTTCCTGAAATAATTATGGTGTCAATGACAAATTGTCACAATGAGATCATTTATATTGACTGAAGGGTTTAGTAAAAACCATTAACATTAATGGGGCGAGTTTTCCCTCCAAAAACTGCCTTCAGAGCAGCCAGACTAAACCCAAGTAATGAGAAGGTGGTTGCCTCATGGCCATGTACCAAAATAGACCCTCCTGCACCAGCGTGTGTACGTACACACAAACACAGCCCACCAACCAACCTGTTTCTGCTGGGCCTCCCTCTTCCACCAGCTAGTGTAAGACCACACCCAAAAGCCACGGTTTCCTTTCAGTCAACAAAGTTGTTGGTTGCTGTAGATTAGAAGACATTTCCTCTTCATACTTCTCAAGCACGCATTTGACATCAGGATATACTAAAATATGTCCAACTACTGTGACTAAACCATACTGTATGCCAAACCAGAGAAACTAGATAACTACGAAGTCTATTTTTCATATAAATGAGTTATAGCCAATCTCTCCGACTTCAGTTATATGTTCCATCTTCCCGTTTTACATTACGGTTCATAGCAGGGTTCAGGTTTACATAAACCCTAAATAACTCAAATGCAATTCATGCCTGTGCATTGCTTTACACAAGTGTACCGTTTTAGATAAGACAATTACTTCCAACATAAAACCTGCAAAATAATTAGTGCAGTTTGGTGTATCTTCTACCAAACGTAAATCTGAAATTTTAAATTTAAAACCATGGTTTTACAAACTGAGGAACTGTAGTCTGCATCAGGTGAATGTTAAATCTTGGCAGGTAGAATTCTATAGACAGCCCTCCGAATCTTTGGTTTCAGGAAGCATGTCAGTAGTTGGTTGGAATTCAGCCCGTTGTCTTCTGCAGGGAACCTTATGCGTCTGAAAACTCAGAGTGAGGGATGCTAAGGCCTAATGAGCCAGCTGTCTGTAACCAAGTCCAGAGAGGACATGTGACACATGAGGCCGTTTGAACAGAATGTACAGTGGCATTTCCCTCTGGAGACCTGTACCGTCTTAACACTCATCTAAATAAGGTCAAGAAACGGTATTGGGACAAGCACACTATGTTAAGTGCTAGAATCACAAAAAGTATGGACTAGAATGAACATTTACAACTGTCCCACCAGAGTTCCTTAGGAGTGCTGGAATACTGATTCTGCATGAATTCCATTAGAAGCATCTATTTAAGATGTTAATGAGCCTCACGTATCGGGCTACAAGGGTTAAATTTAAATAAAAAATAAAAAGACTTCAAGTACAACCAGCAGGCTAACCTAATTGGAGGACTGATTTTAAAAAAAAGTCAATCATGTGAAGTGGTTTTTTAGAATAAATTCAATTTTTTTATTTGGCATCATCAGGGGGTCACAGGTTTGTTCCATGGGATATCAAAAACACAGACACATTGAAATGTTTTAAGTGGTAAAACTAAAGAGAGGGGTAGGTGGGGGTTAAGGAGGGCCATTTTTAGGTTTCAAACAGTTGAGTCCCAATTCTTTGCAGCCTGTGGGGTGGGGCAAGAAAGCGAAGGGAGAGAATCAGTAGCCGGATTTCCGCAGGTGCTCAGCCATGGCGAAAGCTTTGGGGTTCAGCTTGCCTCCATGAGCGTCCTTGTTTCCTTTCACAATGACTAGAGCTGAGGGAAGGAGAGGGGAACAGGCCGATTACCGCTACTGGCAAGCGTCACGAGCACATGTGAAACTTTTTAAAGGAGCCTTACATTTAGACAAAGAAACTGAATCTTTTCAGAAATTATAGCGACATTGCTCTCGAGAAACGAGAAGCCGTTTACAGCCTACAATAAATTTCCGGTGGACTAAAAATATTTTGGTGGTAAAATAAATTTTGGTAGAGTTGGATTACCACTGATGCCGTTTGTAAGAGTAACCGGAGAGCAGAAGGAAAAAAATGGGCAGAGATGAGAACAGAGTAAGTGTCAGGAGGTAGAGAAGGAAGTTAGGGAGGCCAGGATCTGAGGGAAAAAAACCAAAAGTAGAATATGCAGGGAAGGGGTGGGGGAGGAGTTACCTTTGACTGATTTGCCTATAGAAATGTTGAAGGTGTCTGGCTGCTGGTCTGATGATTTGGTACGCAGGTCCATGGTGAACTGCCCATCAGCGTGAAGAGTGTCCCTCAACACCGTGCATTTGGTGCCAGCCAACATCACCCCGCTGCTGAAGAGAGCGCTGCGGTCGGTGGCCACCAGGGCACGGACTTCTGCTGGCTGGAGAGACGTACACAGGCGCCAATGTTAGGACTGGAGACACCTGAAAAGGACCCCACTGGCAGGGGAGCTGGTAACTCGTTCTTCAACACATGACCCCATCACGTACACCAATTCATTCATATCCATGCGTTTTTGCCCTTTATGCTTTAAAATGAAACTAATTCGTGTAACGTGGACCCGAATTACAGCTGGGTTTTTGGTTGTTCCGTTTTAAAGCTTCATGACCACGTCTGTGCCCTGAATTAGCAACATGCTAATGTTGTCACAGGAACACACACTTCAATGCGACAAGAGAAACGGCATCAGGATTCCCCACTGCTAGATTACTACAATACTGTTGAGGTTTAATGACAGTCCATGAGCGTGTCATTTTCCCCAAAAGTAAATAAATGGGGCAAACGGATTTCTTTAGCCAAAAGACCTCAACCATAGAAGAAAAAAAGTACAGGTGTGAAAACCCAAAATCCAAAGTAGTAGTGTCTGAACCAATGAGCTGAAACTGACAAATCACGTAGCATATTTTCCAGATGGATGTAGTGGAACGTGCATTGGAAGCAACGTATCGAGAGGACTGGATGCAGGCTTAAACAGGCAGGAGGATTTTGGAACGCTTTAAAAATCACCCTTTGAAGCAGATGTGGACAATGTTCTCAAACCCACACATCCAGACTGAAATTCCTTGGGAAATCCTGTCTTGTCATGCCCCAAGAGCTCCATGAAAGGGAGGGACTTTGGGAGGAACAATGCTTGGCAGAAAAAAGAAAAAGAGGTAAACCCATATAAACAGGGTGTTAACACCTGAGACTAGCAACACCGCCTTCTCCTGCTGCCATGGTTACGTCAGCCACCATTTCAAAACTCATTCGGCACACTGGCCTCAGGTTAGATCGAAGGCCAATTCCAAGTATGTCTCCTGCGTGAAAGGACTTTCCACCATAGAAAGACAGACCATGTCCTGATGTTCTTTTGACACGTTCTACAAACGAAACTTTACACCACACACACACATACATACATATTCCCATGTCAGAGCTAGAAACCTGCAACTGTAAGACGCCCTACAGCTCTAAAATAAGGAAGTAAAACATACTTCAGGTTGCAACTCTGAGCATTATGAATAATCTTCGTGCCTTCTGCCTGTTACGGAGTTAGTAAACTTGTCACTGCCATAACCCTCTGACCCTTGTAATGCACACCTGCCCTGGGCAGGCGGTTTGTGGGTCAGCAGTAGTAGAGTAGTGTTTAGGGAAAGGGACTCACAGAAACGGTACCATTCGAACCTCAGACACGTCTGATTTACCCAGGTGCAAAGAACTGACAGTTGTCAGGGGAATTTACAGCTGTGTGAATGGGAATTCAGTTATATTTACTCGATGTTCTTTAAATAATGTTTAAAATAATGATTTTTAACCACAAGCATTGCCTCTGGAACCACTACAGATTTTTAAGGTTTACACAATTAACTTGTCAGCATTGCAGCAAACACCGTAACAACGCGTTTAAGACGAAATTCCAGCCAGAGTGCACCGGCATTGAGGTAAACACAATTAACATTACAGATAATGGGGTGGAGTCTCACCCCCACAGAATGCTGTCAAAGTTGCCAGATGGAGGCCAGGTACAGATCTGCAAATGCCTACAGCCACATAGCACACGAGTGTGGGCACGCAGAGACCCTATGTAAACCCACTCACAGGCCCAAAAGACAGTGGGAAGAGGGAGTTTGCGACCGTGTCGCTGGTCACGTGGGAGTACAGACCAGCAACACGGGACACAATCATTACTAGAAAACGAATCACTTCATGCATCATTTTTGTTAATGCACCCCCTACTAATTTAGCATCACTAACGCAACCTTACAGCCTGTATGCTGCACTGGAGCATGTCACCATAGGGCAGTCACACTTTGGGTGACCAGATGCACCAGCTCTGGAGTGGTGAACTCTTCAGTTAAACATTAAACCCCTCCTTACAGTCAATGCGAGGAAGGGGGAAGAAGTGGATGCCAATTCAGTGGTTCCCCTAGAAAAACGTGCGGGCGGGCTTCCAACGCACAACAATTTGTTTTTAACGGTGTCAGGGGGAAGTGGGTCCACAGTTTCCTCGTTAGTTTGGTGGTGGTGGCACATACCAGCACCGCTTACACAAATCACCTGGCTCTCCAACCAGTAAATCAGAGATTAGATCAATTAAATGCGGGACATGGTGCTATGTACAGCATAGTTGTGTACTCACAAACCCAGTCCACCGACAAAACATGATTTGCAGAACTTCCCCCTTCCACCAGCCAGAGACCACGCCCATCATGGCAACGCTGTGGCTGTAGCGGATTAGCGATCTCCTCTTCATACTTCTCCAGGGGCATGAATGCACACAATAGGAATAGGTCCATGCACCTTCACTGAACATAAATGCATCAGACACAGGAACTACACTGAAGTTAAATAAGTTAGCATTGCAGGAACCCATACTGCGTAACCCCATTCATGAATTGTAATAATGGAAGATTCTTAACCTCATGCCGCCAACATCTAACCACCATCTAATATAATCTATCATTTTAAAAATGGTTTTAAATTATTCAAAAACCACAATATCCAAAGCTAACACAAGAGTTTCTGTAGTATTATAAATACTGGCCAAACACTGAAAAGCATGCTTATTTTACATGCAGACTCCGTCCGCCCCCCATGTGTATCTGCATATGCACTTTATTTCTGAGCAATTTTTTATTTAAGATCGATAACACTTAACATACTCATATAAATGCTTAGTGCATAAATTGAGCACAGTACCACTGTAAGGAAGAGAATACCGTGATCTGCCCACTTCCTAGATCTGGTGCTCATGGTTTTGTGAAACCTGGTGACCAAATAAGGAATCTTTTGAGGCCTTCAGCTAAAAAGACCAGAATGGGTGAATACAATTTAGGACAATATAAACACAGACAGTTTCACCCACTTTGCCCTACTGAGTTTGCAAATTCATTAGAGCATTTTCATAAGTTTCAGAATACTGCCGAGCAACAATGTAACAAAGTCAAAAACGAAAGAAACAAGCAGTTAAGAGTCTTTATACACACTACGGGTGCATAACGGTGCCATCGAGTGGCTTCCGATTGGAAATGTCACTTCCTGACAGTCCCTCCCGCCCAACATTTCAACAAACTCAATCACTTAAATCAATTAAACAGCTGCGGAAAAAACAATAACTATGTTAAAGATGAATCGTTCAATTGCAACGGGCCGTGAGGCATTATCTGTCATTCTTAACCACTAAAGCAACGTGAAAAATGTCAACGCCAGCCACACAAGACATCCGGTTTCTCTGGGACGCGCCCTTTAGACACCGCGAGAGAAAATGCAAGGTTTACATTTCAGTCGGAAATATTCCGGAAAATGCACACGATAACGTCTTAACACTCCACGGCAAACCGTACCTTTTGTAATAAGATGCTTAGATATGACAAACCCTTACACACTTGGTCTGAGGGGTAAACTCGGGGAACATCTAAAAGAAATCTATTAAGTATTGTACTCGACATTTTAGGATGATCGGTTTTTACTTTCTTGAATCATGTAACTAAGCTATAAATATCTACTGCATTCAAGGTTTTTATGAGTTAACAATAGTTTTAAAACCAGCAACGGAAATATCGTTTTACGCGGAACCGATAATATTTTGCAAATAATTAACAAAAAATAAATTATTTCGATAGCCAATGTACACACAAAGCCCTCAGTAGTATGCTGAAGTAGAGTCCTAAAACACGTGGTGCACTACAGTAACACATTTCATTGATGACTTATACAGTTAAGTGCATCATTAGCAATCTAGGTATACTTTACCGTGATTCTGGCTAACTCGCCACCCTTGTGCGACGCCCAGACTGATTCCTGGCCAGATTCGTAGCCAACGATCGCGGCGTCCTTCATGAAGTCACCGTCCATCAAATTCGTGATATACCCGTCCCAAGACATTGCCAAAATTCTCTGCTGTCGAACTCTTGTCAGGCTACTAAAACGAGAAGAATACATCAGAAACAAATCATTTCAAATTACGCACCGGGAAATAGAGATAAAAAGAATCTCGCAACAGTATCAAACACTAAGAAGAAAAATGACTTTTTATTGAACATGCATTCATGTACTTCTATCATTTTAAAATATAAATAATAATATTGTTGTTACGCGCTAACTACCTGAGGTACAGTCCTTGTGACTTTAGCAAAGTTGCAAAGTGAGGTAGAGGAAGTCGACTCGCATTTATATTCAGCCATGGCGGCGCGCGCCCATCCCACAGTACACTTCCTCAAAATACGTCTGAGCGAAAGAGTTTGGGGGGAGGGAATTATGACTTGTAGAATAGTAACTTTAAAAAACGAGTAAGTCTTAATTTGAGTTTTTTCTCAAATGCATTCCGTCCACTTTCGTACATCGCATCGCAAGTGATCTTAATGATTTGCTTTCCTGGGGCAACATCTAGGCTAATTGTGTACGGCAATACCAAAACAGTCAGCAGCGTTTGCTTGTATCAACCGATTACTAAAATGACAACCCTTTTATCATAAAAATGAAAGACTCAAATAACCAACTGGCAAAGAGTTGGCTTCCTATTTATGTGGCTATTTTATGATGAGGCTGAAACAGTCCAAAGGGGCATTCATTCAATTTAAATAGGAAATGTAAACGCTTTTTCGCCACAAAATTATGTGCATAAATAGCATAGACTTTAAGAAATCGATTCATTAAGTACAACAAACAAAATAAAAAACAAACCAGAAGGCAGATTTCAGCAATTCTGGAATCCACCCAGCAGGTGAAGGCACGCCACTTTCTTTAAGATGTACAAACCCAAATGATCTCAAAACAAAGCGTGTGACTACAAGTCTGTCTCGAGGCGTTCATTCCGAAGTTACGCGCCTGGAGAGCGCGGGTGGAGGGAAGTATCATGAAAAGATGCCGTTTTGGTTACTTGCTTACTTATTACTGGTCCTCAGCTCAGATATTTAGTAAGTGATAAATCACAGGAATTGCCATGTTTAAAAGTACACAAACACTTCATTTACAGTAATCATGTATGTATGTATGTGTGTGTATATGTATATATATATATATATATATATATATATAGACACACACACACACACACACACATTTTAAACTCAGTACTGTATACAGCAACTGATATGCATTTTGTGAGAACATTATGTGCTGGTTGAGGAGCAAGCTAGTGTGCTTGACAGGGACAAGGGGGAAACCACATCCTGTTTGTGTTGCTGAAATCTACATGTCAGCTCAATGGTGTGGCTACAGGAGACTAACTGATCAGAGACAGCCTCGATTGCTTCAGTTCTATAGTACAAAACAGATCTATTACGTAAGCATTTTTACTTTACATTTAAGTCATGTGGTTGATCCAGAGTGACATACACAACTGCCATTATTTGAGGGTTAAAACAGAACAATTTTAGGTACCAAGCTACAATGTCTGATTGTCAAGTGCCCCTAAGGAGATACACAGTGCATAGCTTGGGGGCTGCTAAAAGTTACGGATCTTACTGATCTTACTGATCTTACTGATCTTACTGATCTTACTGACTTCAGTATAAACAGATTTTTACAATAGAAAAGGCAGTTCAGAACCAGTTAAGCTGCACAACACAAACTACACAATAAGCAGTTTAAATCCAGAGCCAGTTACAAATACAAAACCTCCAATATAATCAGTGCAATTAACAAGCACATGTAGTTGGGAGAGAGTAAGTCATAGGTTAAGGTGGGGTAAAGAAGACCAGATTCTTATGGTGTGAAGAACTGTTGGGACAGGTGAGTTTTTAAGTTCTTTTATAAGGAAGTGGATGAATCCGAAGGACCTACCACCATTTTGGCATGGAGGAGGAGAAGAGTTGGGAAGTTGATTGTTGGCCCCAAAGAGAGGGGAGCACAAGGTGTCCTGCATTGGCAGATTGCAGGGGTCTGGTGGGGATGTAAGGTGAGATTAGTGCACAGAGATAACCTGGAGCTGAGACAGTGGCCGCTTGGTGGGGTAGTGTGAGTATGTTGTGCCGGATTTTAGCTGCAAAAGGGAGTTAGTGGATCGGGAGAGTAGCTGCGTGGGTGAAAAGCAATGCAGAAGTGGTGTTCTGAACGAGTTGAAGAGGTCCAAATTGACTAGGCTGACAAGAAGTGAGGTGCAGTAGCCCAGGCGGGACATCACCAGGGTCTGGAACCCCTGATGTTCCTGAAGACGAACCTGCAGAATTAGCTCACTGAAGTGATGGGGTCTTTGAAGGACAGATAGTGGTCCAAGGGGGTGCCAAGGTTCCAAACAGTGCGGCTGGGTGTGGCATATACTACATTGTGTGTACCAGTTTCTTTTACAATGATGTTTCCATTAAGGGTTTGCCTAGCTTCCATGAGCAAGATCAGCAGGAAGGTTCTCCTCTAAAATCACACCACACAGGCCTTGCAAATGCCCTTAATTGTAATTATGGTAAGAATTGTATCTTGCACAGGTTTGATGTCAAATGATCCTGTTATGATTCATAAAGGCACTCATAGCAGATCAGTGATAGTGAGCCTACATAGCCTTGCACAGATGAGGAAGCGCCGTTTTTGCAGAAGTGGGCTTGGGGGAGAGGGCGTAATGTATTCTGTACAATAGCTTAGATGTACTTCCCCCTTCATCCCATTGGCCTTTAACAGAGAAGCCAAATTACTGATAAATCAATTGAAGAGCCTGCACAGAGCCCTGACCTCTATCCAACACCTTTAGGATGAACTAGAATGGAGATTGCGAGCCAGGCCCTCTCGTCCAGCATCGGTGTCTGACCTCACAAATGCTCTTCTGGAAGAATGGACAAAAGTTCCTACAGACTCACTCCAAAATCTTGTAGAAAGCCTTCCCAGAAGAGTGGAAGCTGTTATAGCTGCAAAGAGGGGACCAACTTTGCCTGTGGATTTAGAATGGGATTAAAAAACAAATAATAATAATAATAATGAGAAGAAGAATAAGAAGAAAACCAAATCCCCAAAATTGACCCTTGAGGGACCCCACAATTAATTGGAGCCGAGGGAGACACTCTATCACCAATAGAAACGGATCACTGTCTACCTGAGAAATTATATAAAAAACAGTCAGAGACGACACCCACTTTCTAAGGCAGTCAATTAAAAGGGCATGATCAACAGTATCAAAAGGCCTCACTGAGGTCAAATAGAACCTAGTACTAGGGTCTGCATTCATAAGAAGGTAACCGGTTACTTTACGGCGGTAGTTTTAGTGTTGTGCGAATATCTAAAGGCAGCCTGAACTCTAAAAAGGATATTTTCTACTCAGAGGGTAATTATTGCTTTGTGATCACCTTCTCGTGAACCTTAGAAAGAAATGGCAAATTTGAGATTGGTCTGCAGTTATTCAGGACGGTGGGGATCCGGGTCAGCTTCCGTTAGATGGAGCAGGATTATTTCTACGTCTAAAATAAGAAGGAACCGATCCTGAGAATGGCTGAGCATACAATTCCCAGAACCTCGCTCGGGAGTCTAGTCGGATGACATCCGTGGGACCCCACTATCAATCGTGTTGAATAATAGTTATATAAGAAATATAAATTGTGATAATTTTCAGATTTCAAAAATAAGAAGGAACCGATCCTGAGAATGGCTGAGCATACAGTTCCCAGAACCTCGCTCGGGAGTCTAGTCGGATGACATCCGTGGGACCCCACTATCAATCGTGTTGAATAATAGTTA